>CM021530.1:5549386-5565044 GCA_010994315.2 Pisaster ochraceus
ATGATTTCAAATATAGGCTACATTTGAAAAGGTTTTTACTGTCCCTGGGGTTCAAAGAGATTCAAAGGACTGACGCAGTTGCTTCCTTGGCATTTGAAAGATATGATGAACACAAATCGTTTGAATACGCAACGACCACAACAATAGTCTGAGCATGCACGTTTTTAATTCATAAAACATCTAATGGGAATCGCAGGAAATGTCAACCCGTTTGTTGCTTTGCATCACAAACGACTTTGCGAGCACTGTTAGAGTCAAACTTTGAAGAAGAAAAAAACATGAGGTTTTCCGTTTGCAAGATCTTGGTATAGAGTTTCCCTCTACATCCTGATCACTTGTGGTTTTTAATGCAAGGATGTAGGTTGATGTTTGAAGTTGGTGCTTTGTAGTGGCTGTACACAGTATTGCGATGCTCTTGGTAAACAATGGATGCCGAATCACCTTCTATAATAAATACAATAGCTGATTGCTTGTGTACTTGCAAAGCTTGCTAGTTGATAGGTGAGCTGAGTGAGACTAAATTCAGACGGAAGATTAACTTCACGCAACGAACTAACCGACGTAATGGAAGGCATTGTTCACGACCAATCAATCGACACTTTAAATGTTGTTGTATCAATGATAAGCACATAATGGATTGTTTCTCTAACTGTATGAAGCAATTATTTATTTTACGGTTAAGTGGAAGGATATCCAAATGGATTTTACTCGCCTGGATGCTTCAGCTTCGCACTATATGGGATTTGTAATAGTAAAGTCAACCTTGTTATTGGGACATAAAACAAAGGAAATCTTTATATATTCTTCAAAATTACAACAATAATGCTTAAGAAAATGCAAAGTCAGCAAGTCTTGAACTAGGCTCGAATCAAGGCATTTACATACCTCACGAATGCATTGAGAAGTCCGTCCGTACACAAAATGTCGGCTTATGGAGGTGTTAAAACCTTCAGTCCATAAAAAAGTCCAATTCCCCCAGTAAAAAGATTGACATGTACGAAGTTTAGATTCTAGAACACACTGACAGACAAATCCATTAAACATGCTTAAATAATACCACACTTCATAAGCCAATTGCAGACCAAATTGGATCAAAAATTGTTCTTCCAAACCTCTAGGCCGCAGTGACCCGGATAAAATGGATTGAATACTTTGCCTTAGGATAGGAAAAATACCTATTGTGACCATCTTGAATTACGGGAATTCGGTTAAATATGACCCGGGGATGAAGGTTATTCACACGAACAATTATAACAAACCATGGGGAAAAAGTACTTTTGGTCAAAGTGCAAAACTTCACCCAAAACAATCTTAAAAATAGAAAGTTGTATAGGATATCTATAGAGCAGACTATGTATAACTTTTTCCATGATTGGTAAACTGAGCCATGCAGTCTGTATAAGATTTAATCAGGACATCGAAGCGATATCGTGCTCGTTGAACTGATCGGGATATTTCTGTGTGTGGTTTTGTTCATTTCACTGAACATGCATTGCAAGAAATGGCTCGAAAATAATTATAGATTCGGTTCATTAGTCGGGTACTTAAAGGGGGCTGTAGATCGAGTCAGTTAATAGCCCATCGTGCTAAGCCAAGGCCCCCTAAAGCACGGGAGAAATTCCCCTCATCGTCGACTAATTGTTGAAACGCTGAAGACTCACAATTTGTCCGGTTTGGTCGTATTCCAAATGAATAAGTAGATACTACTACAGGCACCACACGCACCTTTCCACGTTAAGCTTCTGAGAGAAGTCTTCACAAGTTATGTATTTAAAGAGCCTACAGGTAGTTCAATTATTAAGGCAGTATTTACAGTTACCACTTCATTATTCATTTCATTACCACTTCATTACAGTTACCACTTCATTATTCATTTAGAAGACTACAAGCAAAGTGTCCTTCATTTGTATGTTAAGGCTCAGTCAGTAGTGTGCATAGCACAGTTTTTAAGTCAGTATTTTAGTTACCACTATTGGGAACTAAAGTATTTGAAAATGTCTACAGTACCACACTGCCCATCTTCATCGAACATCATGTAGTACATTAATAGTGTAAAGTTCGGACTTCCAAAGGAACCAGGCATAATTCAACACGTCTGGGTACCACACTGCCCACCTTCATCGAATACCATGTACATTATGCATGGTTGTGTAAAGTACGGATTTGATCCAAAGGAAAACAAATAATTCAGCACGTCTAGGTACCACACTGCCCAACTTCGTCGCATGTTATGCATGCATTAGTCTGGAGTTCCAAAGAAAACATGTAATGCAAGACATCGTAGGTACCACACTGTCCGCCTTCATCGAATATCATGTGTAATTTTGTGTGTATAAGTACGGAGTTTTATATGAACCAAGTAATACAACGCGTCTAGGTACTACATTGCCCACCTTCGTCGAATATTATGTAGGTCATACGCATTAATATTGTGTATAGTCCAGAGTTCCAAGAGAACCAAATAACTCATTAAATCCAGGCACCACACTGTCCACCTTCATCGAACATCATGTATGCATTAATATTTATACCTGAGTTCCAAAAACGAATCAACATTTAAACAAAGTCGTTACCAAACGTAAATTAAAAACACGAACCACGTCTAATTCGAACCAGCAAACACCGCGTTCTGCCAGTAGATGTCCAGGTAACGTGTTGATGCAATTTTCCCGTTCATTTGACTCGACGGGAAACTATTCCGAAATATACGGTCTGTCTGATGCTGTTTGAACCGGGAAAATAAACCCACATACAAGCAAACACAAACCTGTTTCTTAATCAAGACACACTTGTTCTACTCACCAGGTTTATACTACGGTTATATATATACATACGCGTATAAGCCCTCAGTGACTGCCATTTTCATCACTTAAATTTAATTTACAATCCAATCAGACATGTCTTGCGTTTGTCGCGTCTAGCTTTCCTGATCAATCAACCTACTGTTGGTCATCTCGTGCCTATCAAGGACGGGACTAACTCAGCGACTGTTTCATCCAATGACTAGACTGGTGTGTCAAATCAAAATAAAGTCTTGAAAAGACGAGGAATATACCGGTTGGGGAAGAAACAAACATACCCGGGGACAAGAGACTGGTTCGGAGCTGAACTATCAACTCCGTGACTTCCTACTTTAGATCACTAGTGAAAATGTCTACCCTTCCTCTCCCGTGAACTGCTGAATAATCAAACAGATTAACCAGTACGCAATATTCATGATAAATGCCACATGTCCCTCCCGGACACACGCAGCAAAAATTACGAGTTGTTGTTTATGCCTTGATTAAAAAAATAATAAAAAAATAAAAAAGCTTCAAGAAACAGAATCGTGTTTTTGGTAATCCTATCCACAGACCCGTCTCCTCACAGAGACACACAGAAAACAATAACATGGTAAATGAGAACACCACTAAATCCAGTCATGAAGACAGAGTCCGAGAAACGTCGTCTGATATTGGAGCTTTTATGGCTATACCAATAATCCAACACTACACGAACAAATCTAAATGATTTCATGCAATTTTTCATTCATCAAAAGGGCTCGTCCATACACCTTTACAACAAACCAGTAACTACCAGCAGCTGTATATATATGACAAACTAATGACATACTGAACTAATAGTTGTCGAGGTTTTGTGTTGCTGTCATGTTAAGTACAAAGGATACCATAGCGAGACGGACCTTTCCCTGTCAATACGTATAAAGGTCTGCGTCGTATTGAATGGGCACTTATGCGTCAAAGTCAACGTGTGCAATATGTAATCATGACGTAACCCATCGGCACACCTGCACATCATTTGTCACTTGTGCATTCCTTACATTTATATTATGGTATCTCGAATGTGACTTTGATATTTAACAACACGTGCCTGATACTGCGTTCCTGTAAAGGCAAGGCATGTTGTGCTTTTTTCAGTTAAAGCACCTTTATGTGGATAGTTTAAATTTCTACTGGAATATCTCTAGGGGCACAAAGGCAATGGCCAGGGGCCCGGGGTGTAATTGAAGTGTCAGGCCTGATAACGGGAGTAGGAATAAACCAAAATTGTTAAAGGTGTACTCTGGATTTACCTTAGGTCAATCCAATCTAACTAATGCTACCAAAACAAAGCCAAACACTTTTGTTTTATTAACTTTTCCATCTTTTTATACACAACTTTCAACCTGACTGATATCAATCGTCGGGTACAAAAGTTCAGTGTTCTGTCCAGGAAAAGTGACTTTCTGTACAGTGTTATACAGTTGCCCCTTGGTTGTTTTATCTGTTTAACGCCAATTTTCAACATTATTTCAATGGCCGTCTGCTGAAGTATATAGTTGGGATATTAAATTATGCACCATATTACCCCCAATGGAACAGTTCATTCATATCAGTCCAATTAAGAGGCTACACCATCTCATTCCCTCGTGCTGCAACGATTTAGGGCATCTTCTGACAGTTCCTCATCTCATCCTTCCCGTCTTCTTCAAGACGTGTTCTAAGGAGGTAGTCGGAGGACGGAGGTAAATATAGCAGGCATTGATTGAGAGCGGCGTGGGGGTCGATCTGGGGGTCTACCCAGGCGTGATGCTAACTCTCTTGTGCCTGTCACTTTTTCCCTTCTGCTTTGGTATGTCCCCCACGGGGATGCGTCCAGCTCTTACGGACTTCAAACGCTCGCTAAAGTGCTTGGTGTAGAGTGCACTATTGAAATAAAACAAAATATATTTCTCCTGCGAGGTAAGGCCTTGGGTTGTTTTATTAGTGTTTTTTCGGGATAATTTACAGTATGAATTTTGAGGCGTGTTGACGCAGGGAGTTTTAAAGATGTCTTCGCACTTCGCAGATAATAATCGATCCTAAATTACAGTGAGTTGTTCAAGTATAGTGTCACAACTAGTCGATTATCCGTGGCAATTATAAAGTGTATATTGACGATTGATACACAATGCTGGCAGAAGGGGGTTAATTCGTGGCCTTATTTGAAAACTGCTGTTTAAGCCCCTTGCCTATAAAAATGACATCACACTCTCAAATAGGTCCCTCACATTGGACAACAGCTGCTCTTGTTGCGCAAAAACGTGCGCGTGACCCCAGCGTACAAATAGCGTTGGGCGTTATGCAAGAGGTCTACTTGACAATACATCTGCGTTGTTGCGGCGTAAACCAACCTGTCATTCGCATTGTTTTGGGGATCTAAATTATTATTTTGATCACATGAAAACCTGTTGCCAGTTTATTTGTCGATACAGGAATTATGTGCCTGTGCACATAATGCGTCTTCCCGCTGATATGCAGTATCAATAATACATATTGCCTGACAAGCTCAGTATAAAGTACCAGTACCCACCCGTTGCTGATATCAATTACTACAACAGCAACATCTGAAGTCAAGCTCAGCTGTAGCATACACGGAAAGCATCTAACATTAGTGCAACAAGAATGTCCCAAGCAGTAACCCGACTATTCGACCCTTAAATCTACATACTTAATTATTATGACAACTTGTCAACTGACTGCTCTGGGAAGATGAGCGGGTGATGACGTAGATAAAATCGGTTAGGGGTTTCCGTGCACAAACATGGCGACTGTTTCTGCCGCTAGTTTTAAGTGTCCTTTCTTCTCCGGGGAGAAGAAAAAAATGTGATCAGTGTGCCAGCGAGTCTCGGCGGTTTCTGACAGTGTTTAAGCAGCTGGATGCCTCGTAGCAACTGAACAATTAATGGCTGGGGTATAAATTATGCAATGTTGTCATAAATATCATTTTCAATTTGAAGATGATGTCCTTTCAGATGATTTTTCTTCAAGGTGGTGTAAAGCACACCGTTCTAGTTCCTGCGTGCACTGGTAAAAGGGACCTGCTTAATATGCAAGGTTTGCGCACTCGCCTCAAAAGACGTGCTGCAGTTAACAAATTCCCCATTATTTCATGAAAAGGCCTGCAACGTAAACATGTTAAGACCTTAGCAAGGCGGTCGGGATGCCATTTTGTTTCTGTATTAAACAAAGCAGGTCAGAGGGGAAACGTTTAGTTATCTGTAGCTTCCCCTTCCTAAACGGTTACTGGTGGTGTAACCAGTGACTTTCTCTTTCAAAACGGTTACTGGTTATGTAAAGAATCAACTTTCCCTTTCTAAACGATTAATGGTTTTGCAAGCAGTTATTGTCAGCGTGACCTAAACCTTGTTTGAGCTCAAGACCAAGCAAGCTTCTGTATCGATCCCAGGCAGTCAAAGTAAAGTTACTCCTTCACTTTTAATTAAATGAAAATTGTAGTTTCTTCAAGTGAAACCCAACCCAATAGATGGCCATTTCCTGAGTGCAACTGAAAAAAAAAATTTTCCTTGGATTAGAAAGTGACGTCGATATCAATCAATCCAAGCAGGGTGTACGATGCAGAACAGACAACTATTAAGGTGAACGGACGGTCGGGGGGCAAAGACTTGTCAACAAATACCGGTTCCTGAGTGTCACACCAAAGACCTTGTTATAAACTAGGCCGTGCCCCACAAACATCCAAACGAAACATAATGCCAACGCATATTGATCAGGCTCGGAGATGATGTGCTATTTGGCCAAGAGGTGTTTTATCGATGACAGAAAAATCAAACACGGGTGATAGACACACATGAAAATGTATGCATAGGGGTGTTCCGTTTCAGAACAAAGAGTAATACGACGGAAGACTATGGGGTATCTCTCAGGTTAATTAACTGGTTTGTCCTTTAAGCTAATCGGAAAGGTCTCGTTCTTAGAAAAGTGTATACTCGTCTCGTCATTTTACATAATCGATTGGTGTCTAGCATGACCAGAGAACCGTGTTGCCCCTTTGTCTATACGGCAGATCGTTTTACACAATTCAAAACACACGATTGAAACTAAAGATTTTTTCCGTGAGCCAAAAACAGGTCAATCGTACAAATGTCTTGATCCCACATCGATCCTGAATTGCAGCGGTCACCTTGATGAACATCCAAACGTGTCTTTCATCAAGGTCGAAATACCGTCTGCTATAAATTTTGGACTCTGACCATTTGACTAAATCCACAAGTCACACGCACACACTTCCAGCGGTATAATATTGACTGTTTTGTTGCAAGGCAGAATCAAAGCAATTAAATTTAATATTGATAAGTACTCAGCGGACACAAGAATCCAAGGCAGACTGTAAGAATAAAAATTATGCCATAACTCTTCCTGACTGCAGTTGGCTGTTCCGTTCTCGATTAGCAAGTCACAATCGAGCTGACGGGCTACCGTATCTAATAGGATGTAAATTGACTTCATTGACCCGGTGTCTACACCTGCTTAACACTATGAAACAATAATACTAGAATAACCGAGCTCTCCGTTGGGCCTAATTGGACACTTCTATCTGTTAGCTGCTTCCTTCCTTGGGAAATATCTTATTCGTAGAAAGTGATAACCCATTCTTCAACAGCTATGCTATCCACCCTTCTTGGCAGGTGGTATCTCCATTTGGACCATTTCTACTGAATGAACGCACAAGTAACCTATTTCCGTCGCCGTGTTATACAATGCATCTCCATTTTGCAAAATTCAGCTGCAGCGTTATTCGTAGAACTGTTGGCGTTTTCCATTCCCAAGTGACCTCCTTTGAGTAGCTGAATACAGCGAAGCAAAAACCCCAGAAACCATGATTATGTCTAGTTACGGCCATTGACGCGAGACCAAGGCACAGCGCTTACAAGATTGATCAAGCAAGGATAAACTGTTATTTAGTTACTTACAATTGGCAAACTTACCAATGTCAGAGCTGCCAACACAAGCATCTTGCAATCAGGGAGATTAAGTGCAACAGGCAAGGAGATATTTAGTATCACATTCAAAATAACAGGGACAAAGTTTCCACACTCAGGGAGATTTCCAATTGTATTAATCAGAACGGGTTTTTTTGCGGGGAATTTTCTGCAGAATCAAGGAGAGTTGGCAGCCTCTGCAATGTATTAAGCCCAAATGGTGCTTCTTTGTGACAAAAAAAAAAACAGACAGCGTTTGGTCCCCGGACTTTACCCAAATGGTGAATTATATCACAAATTGATTACGCTGCTAAAACAACCGGTCAGTAGAAGCAAGTAGTAAACTATTCTTGTTTGTACACTGCTTATAAATCAATCAAATAAGTTGCTTGGCATTCTATTCCTGCCAAAGCAGGCCAACGAAGTTCTTTTCAGAAGTTACACTCTAAAAGCTTCCTGGTCAGAATTGACCCGGTATACCGAGTCCCAGGGGGCCTGACCCATTCCTGGGGTCAGCCTGATCCAGAAATGGGTCAGGCCTCAAACCCGGAAGTTTGTAGAGTGTACCGGGTTGTTCAGTGTCTCCTGATCTGGAACGTAAATAATAGTTTCTTCTTCTCATCATCTCAGAAAAGGACATTGTCAAAATTGAAAACTGAAGCTCGGTTTGAAGATGAATATTCTCCTGTTCTTATATTCGACCCGTGGGAACACAATGGGAAGTATAGCAAACTCTAGAGTAAAGTGGAACACTTTTCACTTTAATTGACAGATCCTCTCCCATTTTCAACACAATACGAGTTGGTAAATACAAATGTTTCAATCTTGACATCTTTCACTGTAACCGAAGTCAGTATTTGGACTACGGTAAGGTTAAATTTCCAAAGGTACCGGTCGTTCTTGCGTGCACCCGTAAATTTACTCAAATACACGGTCTTGCCATGGGCCGTTTCTGATGTTTGCCAAGTGAAGATTCCATCGACTTGATCAGTCAACAAACATCGGATAGTGCAAGAATAAAAAATATAAAAAACCAAGTTGTGTCTTTCTTTGGGAGCGTACATTAACCTAATTTAAATGTCAAACTACGTGACTTTTGGTTGATTTGACGTGCCACGTGACCGACATGGAATATGGGATAACTGGAATGAAAGAGTCAAAACCGTGTGTAAATGGAGTTTTTTTTATGAAGCGGCCATTACCCGATCGTGACGAGTTCAAGCCACTAGAGCCGGCGTGAACTGGACATTGTTTCTGGTACTTGAACGTAAAGAACACCTTCGAGTACACCGAACAATGGCGAAGAGGAATCACAGCAAGAAAAAAGGGAGACAATCGAAGAAGAAGAAAAAGTGTGAAAGGAGCTGTGACTCGATGACAAAACATGAAATGGGTCTACCTTACTCTAAAGTAAGGGAAAGGTTTCCCCGAAATCTAGGTCTAATACATAATATTGACATAACTGCAGGGGTCGAGTGAGGGAGACTATTTAAAATGCAACTTGCGAGATGCCGGTGAGTAAACCTCCAAAGGTCGCGCATTGAGTCACTGCATTCTCCTGAAGATGATCAGAGCATACTGATCGAAACGTCGAGTTGTTAACCACCCGGTTCTTCTCAGAACCATCACAGTGAATTGAGAAGAGAGTCTCTTTTGTAAACCTCACCAGATTGTATTCACACCATGCAACGTTTCAAATCCTACGACTGCACGTGATGTGTCTCTTGCAAGTCAACAAGATCGGCGAGCATCAATTATTTTAAGGATGAACATTGAGTACTTAGTGAATAAACTCTCAATGAGGTGAGTTATGAGTTTTACAGCCGACTCACAACTCGAATGCATACAACGAGTCTCTGGCGCGTTCACACTTAGTACTCACAAAAAATTACGGTACTACAAATTTCTTATCTAATTAGTCTGACATCAATATTGAACTTTCGGCAGCAGAAAAATAGTTAGCCAAATACTTGGAGAAAAAAAACAATCACAATAAAAGCTTGATGTCTGAATAAATAAATAAAAATACTTGAATTTATTCCAAGGATCCACTTATTGTTATGATTAACAAAATGTTGAGTTGGTTACCGGGTGGAATTTGGTCTTTGGTGGTAAATAAATTGTAACGTGAAGACTTCATCGCCGTCTTCTTTCCCAAGAGTAGCTTTCTTCGGGCTCAAGAGCCTTTTATTATTATTAAATATTTCACGTGATGAAACCAAGAATGCGTCATAAAGTGAAATTAATCCATGTAGCTCGCAAGCCCGAGAAAGCCTGTAAACAAGGTTGCTTGCTACGTGAACCAGAAACACAGGGGTAAACCCCTGCTCTTCCACGATAAAAGTGTTATGTGTTCTTTTAAGTTCACTGTACCAGTCCTAGTACACAGGACCTTTGGTTTTAATGCCGCCATCCGAAGGACAAGGCAAAGTATATCTAGCTCAAGGACACTGGAAGACCGGGACTCGAACCCACTTTCTGCTGATCAGAGACACCAGAGCTTGAGCCTGGTGCTCTTGAACACTCGGCCACGACACACCACTTTAGTCACTGCTGAGGATTTCCAGAAAGATTTATCAAAGATTGTACTGTAGTTGAACCATCCTGTTTTCATTCTTTTGACCATTTGTGGTGTTTTTTGCAGGAGTCAGTGCAACCGACCTGTTGGAGGCATTCGGGCGGATGTTCTTCGACTTCTGCCAAGAATCAGGCTACGATACCATCTTGACAGTCCTTGGTTCCAACACACGAGACTTCCTCCAGAATCTAGATGCTCTCCACGATCACTTGGCATCCATCTACCCAGGGATGAGGGCTCCTTCCTTCAGATGCAGTAAGCGAGAGAGTGATGGTGCCCTCGTGCTTCATTACTACTCAGAGAGACCGGGGCTAGAGAGGATCGTAGTGGGTCTGGTCAAGTCTGTCTCAGAGAAGCTCCACGAGGGTGAGGTAGACGTGGAGATCATTAAGACCAAAGGAGACGATTGCGACCACGTGCAATTTGCCATCATTGAAAAGAGCGAGGCTGTAGATAAGTCAGCTGTTCGTCAGGACTGTGGTACTATGGGACTGTTGTCCAAAGAGCCTCGCATCAGTCCGGCAACCTTCTGCCGAATCTTTCCCTTCCATATCATGTTCGATGAGAACATGGTAATCCATCAGTGTGGAAACTCTGTAGTCCGTTTGATACCCACTTTAGGGTCGGACCGCTGCGTCATCACGAACGCCTTCAACCTCGTACGCCCTCACATGGACTTTGCATTCAAGTCGATCCTCAGTCATCTGAACACCATCTTTGTTCTTCAGAGTAAGCAAGGGTTAGAGGACGTGAGTGAGGCGGTGGCACATCACAGACTCAAGCTTAAGGGGCAGATGCTTTACGTCTCAGCCTCCAACGAAATCCTCTTCCTCTGCTCACCGCACGTGGTCAATCTGGACGATCTGCGTAGGCGTGAGATGTACCTGAGTGACGTGCCACTTCATGACGCAACACGAGATCTCGTACTGGAATCCGAGAAGTTTGAAGCTGAGTACAAGTTGACACAGAAGCTGGAGATCCTGACGGACAAGCTTCAGATGACATACAGAGAGTTGGAGCTGGAGAAGAGTAAGACTGACAGGTAGGAAGTATATCCTAAAACCAGACTAAGCCAGCTATTTATGTCAGATTTATGTCCTTAATACATTCATTTACAATGTTGTTGCTTCCTGCGATCTGTCTCACAGTGTGGTTATTGATGTTCTAAATTGAATACTGGCAAGATGATACAAAACAATGAAGGTATAATTCTTGGAAGTACTCAAACTAGCAGACGTCAATAAATTAATTCAACACTTAAAGGCAGTATCCTCAAAATTAATTTGTTGTTGGTTACAAATCCTAATAGCGAGCAAGGAAGGAACTCACAGTCGTCATTAAGCTCAGGAGACTTTATCAGTTTTAGAGGCAGGAATTTGTTTGGTTTTTTTCGTGGTGGGGGGGACAAACATGTTTTTAAACCAAAATGTTTCCCCCTAAGTAAGGACTGATCTAAGAGCAGCCTTATTTGTTTGCAGATTACTCTATTCAGTTCTCCCGCCATCCGTCGCTCAGGAATTGCGCCACCGACGGCCAGTCCCCGCCAAGAAACATGAGAAAGTTACCATCATGTTCAGCGGTATCGCAGGATTTGCTGATTTCTGTCATCGCAAGTCCGGAGATGCCATGACGATTGTCAACCTGCTGAATATGGTGTACACGAAGTATGACACATTGACTGATAAAAACCCAAATGTATATAAGGTAAAAAAAATCATGATTGAACATGTAAATCAACACCTTTCTTTAGGTCAACGGCAAGGCTTCTGGCTGTAAGAGTCCACATTAGTGGCTGCAGTTCGGGCTGTGGCTCGGGCTGTGGCTTAATCGTGACGTCAACATGCGCTGAAGCAAGGATACCCATAGAAACAGCCACAGCCACTGTGGCTTGATCGTGACGTCAACATGCGTTGAGTCTTAGGATGTTCATAGAAACACACTTAGCAACAGCAACCGCCAAATCTCAGAACTTTAGTCTCAGAACTCCTTGTCAATTCATGTTAAAACGTAATAGTTCTAGAAGTTTGCTCTTGCTGCCAATTACGACACACCCCCTACTATTGACAGGCTGATCGAGAGGGGGAACTGGCAACACAGTTAGTAAAGTCATCTCGGTTTTTGTTTTGTTTTCAAGAATATTATGAATCTACTGTTTTAAACTATATTTTGCATTACGCGAGTGCCAACATGGCGGCAGATAGTGGCTTCAAGAATATGTCAACAGGGCTGTATTCTCAAGTAAGTATCCCATGGTCTCAAATCCAAATACTAACCCTTCGAGTTTAAAGCACCAGTCTATATAGACATCAATAACTAAATAACCTTCCTCTATGGACACTTGATTCGAAAAAAAATGCGTAGGTGAGGGTTAACACTGAAGGCTACTCAGCGATAACTACTGTCTCCAACATTTTCCTTGCAGCAAAACAGGATATTGACCTTCATTATCACGCAAAATACACGGGGAATAGTTGAGCCCAAAATCACATAACAATTCTTTGTGCTCGCTTTTTATCCTTTTTGATCTAAGTTAAGTGTTCGTTTTGACCGTACAGCTTTCAATACTAAGTCAATAGCTTTATGCCAGCATACAGTCAACCTGTATAGAACCCAAGTCATTGACACTGTAATACAGCACGCTGCAGAAAGGCTAGAACAAACAGCAGGGGATTGTTCCTCAAGCCGTGAAGAAGACCCATCCAAAACGAAAAAAGGGAGTAAGTCCATTGATTGAAATCAGTGTTATCCTGATAGTAGAAAACACCATGTGCATTGACAACCCGTGGCTGCCCAGAGCGATGCTGTCCAGCAAGACGCAAGATACAATCCTCTATTTTTTGATATATTATTTGAATCGCTCGGGGTCATCGTCCGCGGAAGTTAGTTGAGGATTGATAACAAACTGAGATATTGCTTTAATCATTGGTTCATTGCCCTGAATCCCCTGTGGTTTAATGCCAAAGATATGGCGGGGTATCCAACAGCACAATCCCCAGGCACTACGGGGGAGAACTGCACCAGTTCACCCCCAACTATGGACCCGTGCTGACATTGCTCGGATCGGGCTTATTTCTCTCACTCAAGCGAGAAGTATTTAAGTCCCCGCGTCCAACCGAGAAAACATGACTTCTAATCAAAGGTTGGTACATGAAATTACTCCAGACTGGTGGGTTGTTTTACTCAAGGATATTTTTTGTGCTCTCCTCTCCCTAATGCACCAATAATTGGACATTCGGACTGAACTATTGACAGGGGGGCAGACAATTCTGCACACTTGGCATGGCAGGGAAAATAGAACACTGCCCAAAGCAAACAACCAATTAAAAGACAAGACCGCTCGACATTTTAAAACAAAAGAGATAATGAGCATCATCACCTGAGGACGACGTCTCGTCGACGGTCATACTTCTTTTGATCGATATTAATTACATGAGGTATGGATTGAATTTTGAGTAGGGAAAAAAAAAAGTAATATAAGAAATATGATAACATTTGACAAAAAAAAACTACAAGAGGAAAACTGTGTAGATATTTTGTCACAGTCACCAGATACGTTTGTTTTTTTCCAAAGAGCCCACTTAAAATTTAATCTGAAGTTTCTTTTGTAATCTTAACTACCACTCAATCCTATGGCGAGCATTTGTGCTTCACAGTCTTCGTGACTCGACAAATCTCCGCGGTGAGTGTAATGTTTTTGAAAAGAAAATCGTGGGTTTTCAGGTTTTTTTTTCTTAAATAGCAACTGTTCGGTAAACAACTACGACAAAACATTGAACGCATAATGCGACAGGGGTTTATAATCACCGCTCCAACACGAGCCGGAAGCTTCGATCGATTGCTTTTTTTTTAGTGGACAATTTTAAATAGTTTATTTTGTCAATCTGGAAACTTTAAAGCAGTCATTAAGAGCTGCTGTTGCAAGCCTTATGTTGAATAAGGTCTACCTCCACGATCTAGCCAAGTAAGACAAATCATAACAATTTATGTCTGAACCCAAAAAGTGACTTGTATTTTCGTCAAAACCAACTTAACTTAACAATTACTGAACTAGTATGCACAAAATAATTAACAATCATCTCTCACATACATCTGTACACGTAGATTTACTAACATAATATGTTGATGGGTAGGGCCTATGGTCTACCATCTAGCGCTAAACAACGGGATTAAAAGGTTAGACTTCTATCAACTGCATCCAATCCAGCCACGAAAACACTGAACGTGTTTGCAGAATTCATTTGCATGTACTGCCCGTGGCTACTATTAGTCTAAGCGTACCCAAAGGCCGATTGTATAACTTTCATTCTCTTCCTCCAAGCTGAGAGCGATAGGAAAAACACCAAATCTAGGTCAAAATGATTACAGGTCCTTGGAATTTTCTCTCTGTGGAATTAATTTCATTGCAGGATCTCAAGCATTCTCTTTTCTTTCTCCCATTTTCCGAGCGGGTGGCGCTTTTAACAAGGGCCGTGAATGGTCTCGCCCGGTGATGGTTATTGTTTATTTTATCAGTCTTTTGTTGAGGCCATCAAAGCCAAAATCCCTTTTCAATTTTAGAGGAAATTTATTTTATTGTGAGAGATAGATCTGTCGGGTTAATCGTCATGGAAAGACTCTCATGTTTACAAAGGAATAAGAAGCACGGTAATAACCGTTTGAGAAAAATAAATGTAATTTTTTTTTTTTTTTTTAACAATTATTCTCCCAATTTGCAGAGGAAAAAATTGGGCAAATTGATCATACACTTCTTTTAAAACTATCATTAGGGGTCATAGAATAAATGTTTGTTTTGTTTAATTTAATCTGCACATTTTATCAGAACAAACTTTACTTACATGTTATAATTAATTATTAACGGTTTATTTCGCGACCAGCAGCCGACCACAATATGGGTAAAATGGACAGGTGCATTTACCATTATTTCATGCCACCTTGGAACATTTGTTGACCCTTATAATATATAAGGAGTCTGGTCGCCGGACTGTACTCTGTGTTACACCGCCCATTATGCAAATTGCATGTTAAGACACGCCAATGATTACAGTTGTCATTTGATGACGTCACGTCGTTTTCACTTTTTTTACATACAGGTAGAAACGGTTGGAGACAAGTACATGGCTGTGAGTGGCTTACCCGAACCATGTGACACGCATGCGGGTTGCATCGCACGGATGGCTTTACAGATGATGAAATTAGCTGCTGAGATTGAAGTAGATGGTCAGAATATAGTGGTGAGTTAAAACCAATCGATATATCGGTAAAATGGCAAACTATTCGATTAACCCTCCGTGACACTATCGCTCCATTATTGAGTAACAGTTTTTAATTAATAAGTCGGT
>CM021530.1:5578718-5589450 GCA_010994315.2 Pisaster ochraceus
GTCCCATCACCATCATGACCAACATCCCGTAATCATCACCATCTTAACCATCACTACCATAATCATCACCACCTTAACCATCACCATCATATTCATCAACATCTTAACCATCATCATCATATTTGTCACCATTTTCATCACCATCTTAACCATCACACCACCATAATCTTCGACGTTTCATCATCATCACCATCACCATAAATAACCACCTCATAGTAATCGTCACCACTCATCCCCCGCCATTACAATCACCCTGATGTTACCGACAGGAAACCCTTTTGCGTCTTCAATTTAAGCAAGAGAGACATAAGAAATCATGGAAACATTACAATCTCTCCTTCACACGATGTCCACTCTCAAGGTATGGTCTCTCTCAAGGTATGTCTCTCTGGTACCATCATCCAAGCTCTAAGATCATCCAAATCACCACCATAAAATGGCCAGTCTACTTCCATTTTAGCTTCGCTTTTGGCATTAATGTCATTATATATGCACAACTTTGTTACTTGCATCACTAAAGTTGTTTTGACTTGGAATCACGTGATAAAGGTCAGTAACATCTATCTGCACTGTATTTTTACTCATTTTGTTATTGCAGCTAGGGTCTGTGACGACATAAGCACATGCAAGTACTCCCGGATCTAATTACTGAATTTCATACTTGAAAAGTCATTCCCTTGTCGCTTTTATCTAACAGCCTTTATCAAAGCCAATTGTAAGTCCAACACCTACGTAGTGAACGTGATTTAGAAGTTCCATGAGTAGTAGTAGTAGTACCAAGTCAGTGTCGGCCTACATAAGCTCAGGCGTCACGGTGGAAAAAACAACGTATCCGTGCGTATGAAATGCATTTTTCTAAAATCCTATCAGGGGGAAAATGAGATGACTGTCCGTCAAATGTCAATAAAATCCCCAGGGCGAATCTTGCTGATGAGCCAACCTCGATGGATCAGAGCTTGTTAATCAGAATTATAGGATTTATAGGACGAGTTGCGAGTTGGCTCCATTGGAGATTAAATGGCAGGTGGTTGTTATGGCTGGGAAGCCGGGCTGTAAAGCGGGTGGTCTTGCCGGGGAGTGGTTTTGCCGGGGGAGTGGCCTTACAAGGGGAGTGGTCTTACAAGGGAGTGGTCTCAAAGAGGGAGTGGTCTTTCACTTGCAAGCGGGAGTGGACTTACGCATGCCAATTTACAGGGTATATTACACAAAGGAACAATGCTACCCCTCAGGGTTTTCTTTGTTCTAGTGGTACCCTACAGAGAATTTCTTCTCAAAAAAGAATAAAAGAACAATGTCAGGAGCCCGTAACCGCCATAAGGGTGAGTGTTCTTACAAGGAGAAAGGTCTTAGAAGGGCATTGGTCTTGAAGGGGGTGGTATATTTATGCGGGGAGGGGTCTAAAAGAGGGAGTGGTCTTAAAAGAGGGAGTGGTCTTAAAAGTGGCAGTGGTCTTAAAAGAGGGAGTGTTCTTAAAAGTGGGAGTGGTCTTAAAAGAGGGAGTGATCTTAAAAGAGGGAGAGGTCTTAAAAGAGGGAGGGGTCTTAAAAGAGGGAGTGGTCTTGAAGAGAGATGGGCATACCTGGGAGTGGTCTTACAGGGGAGTGACTTTGCAGTAAGAGTCGACTTACACAGGGATTGGCCTATTAGACAGGGAGAAGGGTCTGAAATGGGAGTGGTGTTGGGGTGGTCTAACATTTGGGAGTGGTTTTATAGGGAGGATAAATTAGGTCAAATAACCTGTGGTACTAAATAAAAACTGATCCCGCTGGTAAATCTAAAATATTTAGTTCTTGTCGAAACGTGATCATTTTGTTGGAAGTTAATTCATGAAAAAGGAAAATAACTATTTATAAATTTATATTTGGGGCTCATCCTCACGTCGACGTATTAAATATGTAAAATAGATCAAAACAATGTCATGAGGTAACACTGTGATTCGTTTTCAGCAGCTGGAGGTTTCAATGAACAAACAGAATCAACAAATGAAATAATTACTGAGGATGATCAGTTGAGTTGTTTTATTTTAGATTTAATTGATATGGATTCAAGTAACATCAAGATGAGTGGGAAAACTCCTGACCTCTAAAATGGTAAATTAAATTTGACAAAAAAAATAAAATAAAAAGTGTACATTCTAGCGATTTGATTTTAAAAATAAATCAATCAGGGACGCTCCCAGAAAGTTTTCGGTTGTACTATTACTAAAAAAAAATACTGTTTTATATTTTAACTATACATTAAATATTAATTTCCGCTTTAACAAAGGCTTTGAGTAAAAAAAACGTAAACTCTAAGTACTTCAAGTACTATAATGTACAAAATGTGAACTATTTATTATTGTAAAAAGTGTATGATTTTTTCAAAGGTTGTAACAATAGAACAGAGTATAATGTTAAAATCAGATTTGGGTCATACAATAAATGTAGTCAGAAATTACATAGTATGATGTTAATAATGAATTCATACACTGTTTTATATATAAAGGAACTTGTGAAATATGAGAAAATGACGAACAAAAAGTGTTTAGTGCAGAAGGTTTTCGCTAAGCCAAATGGCAACCTGCTAAACTACCGACTAACACATCCGTAATTGTACGTGAAAATTACCAGGCAAAATTGCTTAGCAGCTAGACTTGATTTAGTCTCTCGTGTGCTCCATGTATGTATCTCTGGGGCTGGAGCACAATATTTTTTGACAAGGAAGTATCAGTTGATATCCTAACATTTTACAGGTATTCTTGTATATATCACAGTGACTGATTGCTATTTGTTATAGCAATCAATTAAGATTTCAGTGGTATGTACTTTGATAATTACAGAAATCCTTGTGAATAATAAAGACTCTTCAAATATATTTATTAATTATCGAAATAGTTTTCTTCACATATTAAAGAAATTAAAAAAACAGGACCTAGATTCCGTGACCTCGTTTTTAATTCATCTGTTTGTCTATAAAGTCCATGTGTTTACGTTTCTAATGAGGATGCCTGGAATAAATCAGCGCAACCTCTGCTATTTGCCTACAAATGAACGGAGGCAAGGAGGGTCTTGGATTAAATGAAGACATTGGTATGAGATGTCCCATCTTCGAGGTACGAGGTCGGGACTGCTGGGTGACAGACAAATGGATTGCCATTAGTGCCACTCCCGATGCCAACAAAGACCCATAAATCAAATGAATACAATTATGGTAATTATTTACTATGACAGCATGTATCGGGCTTGAGAGGTGTGTATCTTCAGCTTAGAGGAAATTTTAAATTAATGCTCACCAGAAAAAGGTTACCACCCAAAATAAAATGTCACATGTACAATCACTGACCGGTATCCTGCTAATTTTGGCTTAGCAGCAAATTTGGGGCCAGGGTCTTGACATCAAAAACAATAGAGAGCTGAAGTTTGAAAGTTTCTACAACTGACAGAACATGACGTGAATTCAATGCATGAATGTGACCTTTGAAAAGGGAGCTCAGTAAAATGTTTTTGCTTCTCAATGTTTCGTTAAAAACACCAGTTTTAGATATATTTTGGGGTTTTGGGTTTTTTTGTTGGGTTTTTAAAATCTTTTTTCTTCAGGTTAATATTACTTGTTTTGTTTAGATTTTTATTGTTTATTTATTTTTTATTATTATTTGTTTTTTTATTTTTAGGGGGGTGGAGATTAAAATCACCCGGTATGGAACTTGTTTGCTAAAATAACAACTTGCGAGTATTCATGCGTGGTGTGAATATTTTCATATGCCACCCACGATGGTTAGTCATCAATTCCTATTCATTGTCAAAAATAATTCCATTATCGGAGATAAGCTTGATCGAAAACAGCGAAGTCCTTTAAATATTCATAATCATCGAGTTTAAGTCCACTAAAGTCTGACTTGGACCCTGACTCTTGAAGATTGTGGAAGAAAACACATTATTTCTTATCAAGACCCTTGGGTCTTTCCTCCTTCTTGTTAAACGTCTCCCAGTACGAAGCATCTTCTGGTAATAACGGCTCCGCCGAGGACACCAGTTCCGAGAACATTAACTCCTTAAAGACGGTCGGAGGAACAGCGACGTCATCCGACAACTGCAACGAATGAGGAAAAAAAATATGATGTCAGATGCGGCAGACAGTTCAGAAGAAGAGCGCATGCAGGAAGGAAGGTGATTTCCACGAACAATGTAGCGATTAGAATGTTAGCGAAGATAGAGGCCTGGTCATGTTAGAGGCTAAAGAATTAAGCATGCAGGACGGGCCTCCTAATATAGGTCCTGGACAATATTTAATGAAGATGGGGAATTGTGTCAGGAGAAGAGAACGACCCTTGAAAAAGAGTTTGAATCTCAGGAAGAAAGCAGGCGCTGGTGGATTATCATCTGAATAATGGGGGAGTTATGAGGTTACAGAATGAAGGCATTGGGAGGAGGTTCGGTGGAGAAGAATAACCTCCAAAAGAAAATTGGAACTGATAGCATCTCAGCAAGATGAGGGAGATAAAACATGATGCTGAAGACAAGGGTAAAGAAGGAGCGGCAGTTGGATCTCAATAATTTATGAGATATTAAGGACGTGAGAAGAAGGCGGATGGCAAGAATTGAGATAGGACAAAATGATTATCAGAACTATATAATCGAGACTATAAGGTTTTGAGAAGAAGGGAAAAAATGTGACGTCAAACTTAGACAGATGCAGCGGTTGTTCAGAGAATTCCAAAATAAAATTACAACCTCGAACAATGTATATATCGTTATAACGAGAAGATGATAAAAAGATGTCAGGAACGAAGAAAAGTAGTTAACTTGAACAAGACGATTCTTCACTCTAAAAAAGAAACCGGGTCAGAATTGACCTGTAGATTCCGAGTCCCATTTGGTCTGACCCATTTATGGATCAGTATGACCCGAAATATGTGTCAAGATGAACCAGACATGCGTCAAATTGACTCAGAATCCCAGTTAAAATATATTATTTTTTTAAACTAGTTTCTGGGTCAGTCTGACCAGAAAAGGGTCAGGTACCCTGGGACCCGGATTCCAGATAAAATCTAACCCGGGAGGTTTTTTTTGGAGCGCTCGTTAAAACTAGAAACGCGGAAATCAATTGAGGATTGCGACTTAAAATGAAGTAGAGCAAAATAAGTACATGTACTCCTCTTGACAGGATCTGTAAGTTTAGAGAAGAAGATCGATTGAAATTCGTAATCAATTAACATCATACTGTGAAAAAAAAAAACTCCCGGGTCAGAGGAGGCCTTGACCCGTGTCTGGGTTAGTATGACCCGGAATCTGTGTCAAAATGACCCAGAAAAGAGTCAAACTGGTGTAGAATCCGAGCAAAAAATCTTCTTTTTTTTAAACCAGTTTTGGGGTCAGGTCCCCCTTCGGACCCGTTTAGTCCGAGTCAATTCTGAGCAGGGAGTTTGTAGAGTGCAGTGATCGTGCATTCTCTGTGGCATGACGAATAATAAAGAGGCCTTTTCTGAAGCAGCGAAACTTATTTAGAAACTGAGCAAAACACGAACACAGTAAACACGTGTTGCAGCTAATCTTAGAGACATCAGTGAATCCAAACCACAACACCAACACCTTAGAACATCTTAAGACACACTTAAGACAGTCAAGACAACACAAGGGAATAAGGAGGGAGACAGCTGACATCATATTCAGCTATGACATCAACCTCTGAAACGCCTCTTCTTGTCTTTACCTTCAAAGAAAAGTAAATAGCAACCAAAGCTCGAAAAACTTATTAAGGATTCAGAGTTAAAATCCAAGGGCATATTATATCAACGTGTTAAGTTTTATATTTCAGAGGTATAAACATGTACAAATCGGGGCCTGAAAGTTTGTTTACAGTGTTTTTCCAAGACTTTAAAAAGTTGTTAACGACTTCTCATTCATAAGGATGAAGGACCCCTGGAGTACTCCTACTTTCACAGAAGGATGGAGGAATACTGCGACACCTTGGGACCCTTTCTATTTTGTCTTCAGATGACACGATGCAACAAGGATTCATTTCCCAGATTGACTGACGAGACTACACATTACTTCTTTTTTCTAAAGAATAATAATCCACTTTTTGGTACCAAATATTTACCCATCCTGTAACATTGCCAAAGACCAGAACCCTCACTTGGTGTATCCCCACATATGCATAAAATAACAAACCTGTGAAAATTTGGGATCAATTGGTGGTCATCGAAGTTGCAAGAAAATAATGAAAGAAAAAAAAACACAGCTTTGTTGCATAGAATTGTGTGCTTTGACATGCCTGAGAAAGGCTTCATGCCTGAAGCCTTTCTCAGATTCAAGCTTTTGGGTGAAAATCCATCTTTCTCTAAATCTACATTACTTCAAAGGGCGTCGTTTCTAACAATGTTTGACGATATCAACAGCTCTCCAGTGCTTTTTACCAAGTAAGTTTTTATGGTCATGTACTTTTGGAGTAAATACCTTTGGTATACACTCCCTTTGACGACAAACCACAACAAGGGTCTCAAAGTTAAACAGCTTTATACGTCCACGAGAAACCAGAGACAATACCATAAATCTGAAATCTGATCAGTTAAGAGCTGACGACACCTAATCATCAGCCTCAGTCCTGGCGGGATTTGAACTGAAGTCCATTGGGGTTGGGGCTGAGTCACATATAGCGGGTGTACAATAATCCCAACTTGTATTGAGCACAAGCCTGTGGGTAGCAAAGAGATACTTTTTTTTGAAGATTTTAAAGCGAGTGTGCAGAGGCTTTTTTTTTTTACAGACACGTGACATGTACATTAGGTTTAGAATAATGAATGATTTTGACCTTGACCCCGCCCATTTTGAATCCGTGTATAAATGTGTCGATTCCGATCTTATCAACATATTTTTCTTAATCACAGGTTTCACGAACCACAAATCGAAATCTTTAAAAAGTGTGCAGCGCTATTTACGTTTACAAATTCAGAGCTGTAGGTGAACTTGATCAAATCGACTGGACATCATCAATCTTGCATGCCGTTTTCCTTAACAAAACAAACCCGTAAGAAAATCAGAATTTCTGCCCGTAGTGTCATGGAGAAGCTATGGAGAATTACATATGCTCTGTATGAAACAAAGTGCAATGCATAATGATACAAAAAAGTGCATCTGGCAAATCAAAAGTATGGTCAAGCATTAAGCACACAGTCGATCGAATTTTTCAACCCAGCCAGCCATCTGAAGTTTGATCGTGCATGATGAATGAAGACCAGAGTTTATTTCCCGGAACGTTATTCTGCAGTATTATCAAGACTGACTGATCCCTTGTAGAAAAACAAATCCTGTACAAGAAATTACTCTAGATGTGTTCAATCTTGTGAAACGTATTATGCTATCCTTTTCAGGGCCAGTGGGCAGAGTTCTTTAAGATCAAACGACCAAGAGACCAACTTCTTTAGAAAGTTGATTGAAAAAGAAAATCTTACCGGCACCAAAGAACCCTAGTTTCAACCGAATTCCCACATCCTGTTACCAGACGTTTGGTAGTACTTCTAATTAAATGGGAAGACAAAGGAGGCGATATCTACACTTTGGTGTCTCTTTCATCACTTACTTCTTTAACAGGCCTCGAATTTAAGCACCGAGGTGAGCGTTTGGATCGAGAGAACACATAAATCCAAATCTTGGCCACCAGACAATATCTGGAGATAATGGCAAACTTAAGTTAATCAGCATCCGAGACAAAGATCACGACGAAACATATAAAGAGATTAAAACGTGAATTATCTTAAAACTCAATTTGAAGACAGGTTTTATTTTGGATATCCCCTTGTGGTGGGATATCTTAAGGCACGCTTCAGGATAACTGTGTTGACTGCCAGATTTTGTTGAGAGGACGAGTTTCTCGAGAGCAGCGGTTTATCAAGTGACACCGTCTTAAAGATGAGTACTGGTAAAGTGAATTCTGTAACCATTTTGTCATGGTTCGTATACGCCTGTTCACTTCATGTGGTAGAAAATACAGGTATAGAAAGTACAGTAACTTTAATCCGGCAAGACTATTAAGTACAACACTCTACAAACTTTCGGGTCAGAATTGACCCACATTCGGATCATATGGGCCTGACCCATAACAGGGTCATTATGACCCGAAATCTGTGATAACAAGACCCAGAAATGAGCCAAACTGAGGCAGAATCCGAATTAAAATCCCTTCTTCTTTTTTTAATTTCTTGGTCAGCCTGATCCAGCAACGGGTCAAGTCCACTGGGCTCCGGATCGGTTCTGCAGTAGGGAGTTTTTTGAGTGAACCGTGTGTAAATCTCTTTTGAGGGAGTGTTGAAAAAGTAGGGTCTATGTTCTCAAGACGTTTCGAACAGTTCCCGGTAAACTCTGCTGGTCTTCAGGAGAAGATCGGGGGGTAACTTTGATCTTAGTTTGACTTCATTCTGCTATAGGGTAATACACACACGCATGAATTTTAAGGGTAATTACAGTTCTTTGTTATTCGTACGCTACACTCTAAACACGCCCGGGTCAGACTTGACCCGGTTTTTCGATCCCGGGGGTGGGGGCTTGACCTAGAAATGGTTCAGACTGACTCGGAGCTTGGTTGTAAATGGGATTTTATCTCAGATTCTGCGTAATTTTGACCCGTTTCTGCGGTCATTTTGCAAAAGATTCACGTTGACCCAGAAAAATGGATGAAATCTGACCAGGAAGAGTGTATCCCGAACACATAGCACGCATGACGACATCAATTAATGAATAGCCTACATTGCTTAGAACGGGAAAAAAGGTAACAGCATTGTCAGCAACCAATTGCTATTATCATGCACAGGGCGCCTCGTCACGAATTCCCCAAGAGTCATTTCAAATACTTCTTGAAATTATGTAGGCCCTACGCAGTTTTTGCTTCTACAAATACGTCTGTTTGTTATGTATGTTATGGTCTACATTAAGATTCAACGGTTGTGATAAACTACTTAATAACAACCTCGTGATGTATAATGTCTCTTGAAAATCAACCTAACCCACGATAAAGTTATCAATAATCCCCGTAGATCGATTATGGGTCAACTAAACTTAACCTATTCGACAACCATGCATATTTACTTATCTCGGTAAATAAATAACATAAATGAAAAGGTCACTTTTTTTTATTTGCAATGCGTATCCAGCTAGAATGTGACATTTACTGAAGGATTTAAATAAATACGAGTAAAGTGAGCCAGGGATACAACAACCAACTTTTGACGGGACTCTCTACTCCCTCTGGCACGTACGCATTACACGAATCAAATAGTGGAATATCGAGTATCAAATACAATCTATTTGTTTAGAGAAAATGCACACAGAGTATAGTCAAACAAGGTTATTTAATGTTTACTATATAGAGGTATGAAGAAAGTACAGGAATCAACTCCTCTATGATACATACGGTTCCTGTTTGAAATTTCAATCTCCTCGTGCAAAAAAAATATTATTCTGACTACTGGGTTTCATATATTTAGTTATATCATAACGCGGCGCTGGCAATACTACATCTTGCAATCAGGGTGACTATGAATGTTCAGTCAAGATTTTCAAATTTGTTCATCAAAGCATGAGAAGATTTGTTTATTTTCAGGGAACTTCTTGAAGAGTCATGGAGGGCTGGCAGCTCTAAACGTTTCTTTACATTATGCACTCAGAAAAACTTTAGCTCGCTTTTAATAAATATTACAGGTTTGGTTCGAATGCCTTTCAATGAAGATTGAAATGAATATGAACTTTTTCAAACATGTTTGAAACTTCCAATCTATAAAAGTTAAATGCCCTAAGATAGACATACTTTGCGGTATGCGTGAGAATATCCTATGATATTTTGCAGCTTGTAATTGACAATGACCTTCCTAGGATATTTTGCAGCTTGAACGTGACGAAGTCTTAGGATATTTTGCAGCTTATGAGTGACAATGTCCTAGGATACTTTGCAGCTTATGAGTGACAATGTCCTAGGATATTTTGCAGCTTATGAGTGACAATGTCCTAGGATATTTTGCAGCTTATGAGTGACAATGTCCTAGGATATTTTGCAGCTTATGCGTGACAATGTCCTAGGATTTTTTGCAATTTATGAGTGAAAATGTCCTAGGATTTTTTGCAGCTTATGCGTGACAATGTCCTAGGATATTTTGCAACTTATGAGTGACAATGTCCTAGGATTTTTGCAGCTTATGCGTGAAAATGTCCTAGGAAATTTTGCAGCTTGTGCGTGCCAATGTCCTAGGATATTTTGCAGCTTGTGCGTGCCAATGTCCTAGGATACCATGCAGTTTACCAGACAGACTAAATATAATTGTCTCTACCTCGTTACACTCAACCCTGCGCCCCTTCTTACTATAGCATTATTTGATCATATAATATTTACATCTGAAAACAATCGTCAATACTAAGTCATCCGTATTGAAATAAAACCCCATTAATGGATCATAATTACACTATATTCATTAGTGGCTGATCTATTTTTTACTAATAACACTAACAAGTCTATTAAAAAAGAAACAACCCTTCGGTTGGAGTAGTTAATAAATATTCACAAAAATTGCTTCCAGACTTCTGACCTGGGGACCTTTTGCTAAAAAACAGCCTCAAGCTAGGACATACAGCAAAAGACAAGATTCCATCAACCCAGACAAAAGGGACATTACAATAAAATACTAATAGCTGACATCAAATTTCAGAAAAGTGCAGAGTGATGACAACATAAATATGCGGCTAATGAGTTTGAATGCAGGAGGGGTTTT
>CM021530.1:5605728-5616146 GCA_010994315.2 Pisaster ochraceus
AAGATATTCTTTATGTCTAGACCTTGGCATTTCAGTGTTCAAATTTTGACCAGAGAACAAAACAATTGATGATAGGCAAAAAATTGAAGAATTGTAATCTCATTTCATACCAAAAGTATGCATTATATAAATAACCTGCTCTCGGGAGAGTCACGAAATAATACAATGAGAGTTGTGTTTGTTTGTCCAACATTAAGATAAAAAACAAGAGATTTGCTTCAGCAGTAAGCACAAACAAATGTGGCTTTTGAAGTGATGGCTTACCAGCCCAAACAGTGTGCTATGTTAATGAATTATGACTGGTTCCCCACTCATGCTTTTTACTTTTGGGCAATAATTCTGTTTTAATAAACACTTATCTTTATCTTGAAAATTGAGCAATGAATTCAAAGGAAAACTACAAGATATCTGGTACTAATCATGACTCGCCAACCAGTAAAAAAAGCACCGTCTGCAGTCTGCCATTCTTGAAATTGAGTGGGTGAACTGCAGAAGAGACAAGACGCACTGAAGAAAAAGTCTCGTGCGTCTTCGAACAGTCGACACCGAGTTGGTTGCCAACCATTATTAAGTTTCACGTGTGCATGATTCTGTTTCTTCAAACACTTTGGGTTAACAGAATTTATTGCATTTAAGATGAAACCATATTGTTCGGAAAGTAAAATTTGGCCATGGAATAACATGAATGAAAGTAAAATAAACTTAACAAATCAACCCACAGAAAACCCGATTATAAAGTCTTGACGGATACTTGGGAACAATTACGAATTTTGCCCAACTGACGTTCATGTCATCAGTAAACCTATGCAGTTGTCACACAAATTCGGGCGTGATTGGCAAATGGGTTTATCATTTTAAGAAATATGCCTCCTCGTTCCAAGTTAATTTTATTATTATTTTGTTGGTTGAAATTGTATTTAGAACAAATGGCTATAAGGATATTTTGTCTTTTCAAGAATTGTATATAAACATAGATATTTCAAAAAAGAAGAAGACTGGATTTCATTGAAAAGTAAAGTCTTCTGTTGAGCTGTTTTCTCGTTTTCGATACCCACGAGACTTGCACAGTCTAAAGACAGCTCAAACAATAATCCCAAGCTCAGCAGTACAACTAAGATATCCTTGTGTCTCGTTGGCAGTCATGTACGAATTTCATTATTGGCTATTACACACATGCCGAAGGTGACCTTGATACAAACATGTCAATACCATGACTACCAAAATAAGGAACAATTGTGTTCTGAAAATCGAATTACTTGGTCCGATTTCTTAGAGTAGCTAGATGTTTGTAAATCACCTGTTACTCACAGCTCGTCTGATACTTGGAATTTTCCCGGGGAAAGGTCAAGAACGTGATGAGTATAAAAGATAGGGGCAAAGGAATCAGGAGAAGTTATTCCTTTAAATAGTTTTACCATTCTCGAGGGATCTTAGAAATTATGCAGGAATCGTGGACAAACCTCTATAAAGTCAGCCATCTGCTCACAATAAAAGAATAAGTAGTTTAAATAAAAATTTAAAACAAACAAACAAACACCCAATACCCCCCTCAAAAAAAAGAAAAAAAAGAAGATATATCAGAAATGTATTTTGTTTTCTGCATGTTTCTGTTTTCGAAAACTGCAGCCGGACTGTATTTATTCATCAACATTATTTTATCTCTTGATTGTACAGTAAAGAATACTACTATCTACGTCCTCATTAATCATTATGTAGAGGTCAAATGTTGACCCTCAACTCCTTGAGATCAGGACCATGCCCACTTATTACTTCCATGACGACCATCCAATTGACTACAATAAACATGTAATAATAAAAACCTTTGCAATCAACACGACGGCTCGTCGATCACTCTGTGCATTTGTTGACCCATTGTTTTGTTATTCAACCATACACTGCAAGCCATTTTGTATGACATATTTGTCTATATGTGGAAAAATAACAAAGCCTTAGGTAACAAAGGTGCTCGGGCGTCGTAACAAAAGAAGAGAAAGAAGGGGTCGTAAATAATGTTAATAATTTCTATTGAAATCTCCACACGACATTAACATATCCGTCGTTATCATAACAAACAAAATCGGAATTCAAGATTTTTAAATTACCCTTTTAGTGATTGCCTTTTTGAGAACACTTCACAAAAATATTGTTATGAGTTTGAAAGTCAATAGACATTTTAACCTATTTCATAAAAGAGTGACCTTGTACGGAATTCAAGATTTTTAAATTACCCTTTTAGTGATTGCCTATTCGAGAACACTTCTCAAAAATATTGTTATGAGTTTGAAAGTCAATAGACACTTTAACCTTTTTCACAAAAGAGTAACCTTGTACATTCCAGGGCCTTTATGAAAGGCAAGACGAAACACTTGTTGTATGGGAATGTTTACAGTTTGTGTCTGAATTTCCGCATAAATTCAAGATTTATAAAAAATAACAGCTGAACAAGTGTTGAGATGTTCCCCCTTCCTTCATACCAATAGTTGATAAAAATCAGACAATGGAATCTCCGTAAAATATAAGATTGTATGCTTTCCTCCACTGAGCTGTGTACAAATTATGCCTGCAGGAAGTCCAGGCTCTGTGGCTCTTTTCGTGTTAACATGTGACGTCACGGGTTACTATGGTCTTGTGAGTTTATTAGTTTCTGACTGACTTATGTGACCTTACTTTGCGGAAATGTTGATGATTTTTAACTAATTAGTGATTTCGTGGGGTCAGCTATACAGCTGGGGCTGGGATTCCTTCAGGGTCAAGTCTTCGTGATTATCATCGGCCTTCAATGCAATTCGTGGTACACTTCCTCAGTCGTTGAATTTGTAAAGATCTACCCGGCCACGTTCGCTGGTTGATACATCGGAGTCGGTTCCAAGAGCATTTATTAGAGTAGAACACTTAACCTCAAGATTTACCGTTCTTACATCGATGTCGAGTATTATTTTATAAGCTTGATTATCCATAAAGTTGTCCGCAAATCTTCGTTGCAGGTTATGGCAGTAATATTTTTTGAATACACGTTGTTATATAGTTTACCTTACGAAATAACACAACAATGACGTCACAAACACTACATCATTCAATGATTGAGTATGATCAATTTTCTAGCCCAATTGGCTAAAAGGATAATCCAAATGGTTTATAAAAAAAATAGGCTGATTTTTCGTGTTCTCGATTTGCTCGTGTTATTGGCCGTTAATCGACTGTTTGGGCAATGGTAACCGGATTGTAGGCGACACCGCCCCCACTCCACCCCCTCCTCCCATCTCCACTGCACTCAACCCGATCAAATCAACATTTAATGATGAAAAACAAATGATTCATTCTTTTCATAAAATCTACACGCTGCATAAGAGCACACCTGTTGGTTTTTTAATTTTTGTATTAGTCTGCTAGTGTTGATATTTGTTAATTCTCTGCAAGAATATCCGGCCTAGTTAAGTTACCATGCGTATTTTCATTTAGTTGATGATTGGTGGCGATATTTCCTGCGTATGCAACCACGTGCTAGAGCGGTTGTCCAATTTATCATCTGTCAAAATTTTCCCGTACCTTATTTTCATCACAACAACCAAAACACAATACGCCAAATTGCACAAAATGATAACGAAACGTAAAACATTGCTCGAGCTCCAGAGCCAGCGGTGTGCGATTGATTAAGTTGCTTTCAATATGTCAGACCCGCTCTGACCAATCATCGATCGCCTCGTCCTGACAAATAAACGCAGCCTACTCATTCATGAACGCCTAATAATAAAGAGCGCGAGTGACTTTCACCGCTGTCGTCTGCAACTGAACTTCAAACCAAAAGAGTATCCTACCGTTCCCCCACTCGACACGATTAAGCCATGGTCTTCATTGATAAGAAAGAAGGTTCGTATTGGGAGCGCTTCCATCAAGTTTGGCAATAAGGAGACGCTAGCCTCGCAGCGGTTTGCACCTCTCCCTCTCTCTGCCTGCCTGCAGGGACTTTGAGTTTTTTTCTAGACGGAGTGCGACGTAATCGATTGTGGGTGTCGTTGCCAACTGGAGTAGTGCAATCTCATCTATACGTAGCGCCTTGAGACTGTTTGCCTTCTCTCAACACTGATGCCAACTCACTTCGCAAAGACAGAATTGTTTTGAGAATAGCTCAGTAAACGAGACTTCTTGATCTATCCGCGTGGTCGGTGCCACTGACAGCGTGGTCGATCCAAAACCGTTTGACGGCAATTGTGATATTGCATATAGGCGAAGTATTGGCTGGTTGTTCGACAGGTTTTTTTTTAGCTCACTGTGTTGGTGGCTGGGCCAAAAGAAAACTTCGTCTTGTAAATTCTTCGAGCAAAGGTTCACAGGAAATAAATGTAATACTTTGAACAACATCTTAACGGTAAGTAACTCTAACGTATTGTATTTACCTTCACAGTCAAACCGAAAGCCTTTGTATCTTTATCTTGTCGTAGGAAATTTATATTCATCGGCAACAATAGGATGCTTTTTAAGGAATCGATAGAGCATTCCTTTATTTAACAGACTCTTTGTGTTCCTTTGCACTTCGTACACTTCCCTGCCAATTACAACGAGGGCCGCTTTGTCCGTTGAAAAACACTGACATATGTGCATATTACTACATAAACACTTGCCATACATATCAGGGTAAAGGGAATAATTGTACATCCTTCATGCAATAGAATTAATAGACGATCAAAATAATTGTTCAAAAGACTGTGCACTTATTGGTTGATGGAACGACTGCAGTAGAACTTGTCTCTACGGAGCCAATTCCCGGGGAATAAAACCCCGAGGAAATTCATGGGGGAATGTAAACCCCACCGGCCCCACACATCATCGTGTTCGTTTGATACAAAGTTCCTAATGGCTACTCTCGCCTGAAACTATACTCCCAGGCAGGGGTAGGTCCGGTAGCTTCGTCTCGGTTCAATTTGCACGCGATGCGATAAACATTTTCATTTCCATGTAACAACCAATAATGTTTCGCAATGCGACTCTAACTGATCTTTTCAGAACATGGACGAATACAGCTCAACTTTAACCATCCAGTTTGTCCCCTAATCCCCCAAACAGATTCATCATTTTCAGTTACTCATCGTATGCCAACGTATCGTATATCTTTCCCTTCCTCCGATACGTTTGGTATTTCAAACTTAATCTTGAAACAATTTGTTTAGTAATGCTTCAGATTGTTTGCTTGGTTGTCAAATCGACGCCACGGTGAGGTCTGGTTCAAAATGATAGATTTCAACGTGACTTTACTACAGATTGGATATTATCTCGTGACTGTAGATTCCGTTCAATAACATCACGGCTCTTCATATTATTTTAAGGTTAGGCCTAGTTGACTGTGAGGTGTTCTAGAATCTACAAATCACTTCAGGAAATGTTTTCGGAGATGTCAAACTAAACTGCCTCAACATGCGGTCGCCATGTTATGAACCAAGCAGCACCTGTTGAATCGCATTAGAAATACCACCGAAGGTTAGAGAGGTGAAAACAACTCAACAAATAAATCAAGTCCAATCGAGAAATTTCAACTGACGGATAAAGTTAACAAAAAAGTGTAGATAGAATGTCGATTAAGTTTAGTTGGATAAGCGAGTGGTCAAATTGGCTGTCCATACAGTGGCGGTGAATGAATCAAAGATTATGACTACCTCAATAGTGATTGCGTGGATGAGATCCCATACTGTTTAAGACAGTCGATACAGTACGCCTTTCGGCTTGCAGCCAGTTCTTTTCGGGTTTTGCCTCTATTGAAAGAATTATTTTAAAATTGAACAGTGTGGAATTTCTAAGATAAACTAAAAGGAAAAATTATGGAAGTGTTGCTGTTCGGAAATGGTAAAAACAAACTATTCCGTGCGTACAAATTAGTAAATCGTACGTACGGAATAGTAATCCGTACGTACGAAACACTGTTCAGTACTTACGCATTACGTTCAAATTATTGGCAGAAATTCGTGCGTAAGGATTACTTATCCGTACGTACGGATTCCTAACTCGTACGTACGGAATATGATTATTTGTTCACCATGTCATAAATACACGTTGAATCTGTATGTAATTCACCTCAATTGTAGTTGTTGTATTTTCCAATAAAATGTGAATTTGTGGCATAGGATTCCATATAAAAATCATTCAAACGACCTGTTTTAAATTTGTGCATCCGTGATTGCCGAGAAAAACGAGAGCAAATGGTAAAAAATGTTAAGCTGTCGGAGAGAGCTTGTTAACTTACACGTTCAAACGATTGTCGGCCGACCATCGCTTCAAAATAATACAAAATTTTCTTTTTCTTTAAAGTGACATAATACCTGGTACGTGTTTACTTCAAGTAAGTTATTTTGTAGTTACTTGGAAATACATTTTCTCATGTCTTAAAATGGCCCTTAACAGCATTGAAAACGGTCTGTATGCAAAGCCTTATTGTTGTCATAAACGTCGGGCCATAATATCAATTTTGTTTGGCATTCATTCGGGTCCTTTTGCTTGGCAAGCAGCTTGCAACATCTATGTTTTTTTTCATAAACAGCATTCTTCTTTCGGATGATTAAAAAAACCAACATTACACACACGCACATCCTTCGGGATGTACAAGACACAACAAACATGCCAGCTTCAAAGTGACGTTTTGAACGAGTCCTACACTCATTCAAATCCAAGTTTTCAAAGACACTGTACAACCACATGAAGGTTCCCATGGCACAATCTGCCATTTTAAGACATCGTGCAAAATGATTAGTTGCGTTTCTAAGCTAATGCTTTGTGCACATTTACATAAGTTTATTTCAACTTTCTTAAAATGGAAATACGAGCTGTGTTTAACGGATAACTTCTCTCATTCTGACAACATTACCCAGTGATTTTTTTGTTGTTTATTTATCAATTGTGAAAGAAGTAAACACTTAAGGTTAAAACGGTTTAGGCTACTTTGTATTCCTGATCATTAAAATGTACCCTGACCTCAAAAATCTGCTTGACGTTTTCCCCGAGGACAAATATAGAATAAGGCAAACAAAACCAATATAGGTCATATTTTTGCAGAAAGATTCCATGAAAATATGTCCCACTGAAAAAACACTGGTGGGGCACTAAGATGCACATTTATCGCCAAGTCATTTAACCAGTTTGGCACCTTTTTTTCTAAAATAAATAAGAAACGAGCACAGGGGAAATAAACGCCACCCGCCTATCAGAGTTTGATTGATTGGTGTATATATATATATATATGTACTCACAATGTGGGAAAGGAAACAGACGAGTGATGAACGTTTTGCGAAAACAAAAATGAGACAAACTCTTCAAGGAGCCAGGGCCTTGACCCGACCGGAACCTGACTGTTTTTGGCACATGTTTCGTACTCTACATTGACCCCACTAACCCTGTTCGCCATGCCCCTCACCTTCAATGCAGAACCCAGCACAGCTTGATGCCAATTGGGTTTGCTCAAATTTCATTACACACGCATATCAATATAAAAAGGTCTCGTTCCCCGGAGACGGCAAAGAGACCTGTTACGAGTCTCGCGGAAATTATGACAATGATATCAAATCTGAAATACAGGAGTTTTGGATGGAGTCACAGGGGCCATGGCTCAGCGGTGTGTGGCGGGCGATATTTTACCAGATTTCCTACATCGTTAGTTGACAAGAGAGTAGACCCTATGGTGTTACCGTGTATCGCACAACCTACAGCTGAAATCTTACCTTGCATACTGTGCGACCATCAAATCATTGGGGAGGTTCGTGAGGCCAAGTTGGTTAGAATAACAGACGTTAATATCACAGGCGGTAAATTAATATTTTATCCCGCCTTAAAATCATGGTTTAGTGCCTTGAGCGGTGCGTGTATCTTGAATTACTCTAATTAAACACAATAATAATACTGCAAAATATAAACCAAGGTATTGTGAACGATTGACGAATCTGGCCATTTGATGGAAAACACATAAAGAGCATATAATAGACTAACACGCTTCGATCCGCCAGCCCATGGATGCAATACAAAAAAGACGGAAACGTCGAGACAACACCGGCCCTTTTCCGAGCCAACACTCCACCCAAAATAGATTTACACATGGTTGTACCAACAAGAGTACTAATCACAGCTGTGACTTATTTTCCACATCGTGCAAAGCTTCAAACATTACTTTACATGAATGCAAAGTTTAATGGTGTTAGCAAACATTGTACACCCTCACAAACTCCGAAATCAACACGTGGGTAATGCACCACTTCCGTAAAAAGCTTGATGCTCCAGTCGAGAGCATTTTTATGTCAGTGATATTTCCGTGATGCGTACCAAAGTGCTCGGCGGCAATAAGCAACGTTTTATCCTGTGGTGAAAGTGTCGTCGTGTGGAATTTACCAACCACCTCGCCTCGGAATTGTTAACACAGTCGTATTACAGAAAACATCCACACCTTATGAAGAAAAAAAACACCGACATTTAATCATCATTATTGAGCTAAACGTATGAAGAGACCTCGGCAGTTCCAATCTTTAAAAGTGTGCAGAAGTTTGCATTTAAACAAACAAACAGGCTTATGTTGATTTCCATTGTCATCGCTGATGGATAGAAAACAGTTTAATCACAACAGTCATCGCGTTATAACAACTGCATTGCAGCTATATGGGATGTGCGAGGGGGAGAGGGTGGGTGGAGTGGCACTTGTGGGTGTGTTTTAGTACCATTTAGGTGTGCAGATTTGTGTATTTTCCTAGGTGTAGCCTATTGCTTCCCTTTATCCGATTGATTTTTAGATTCTATTTTTGTGTATAGACGTGCACGAGCAACGCGTGCTTACGTATTGTAACTTGTTCAGAAGGCCTTGCTGTATATAAAGACATGACATGACAGATGTGGAATTGTATAACATGATTCCTCATAATGAAACCGCAGTCAGACTTGTTTACGCCAAATGAAACTATCCAAGAGACCTCGTTTATGATTTCCTGTATTCCTCATGAATGACTCGCCATATTATAGGCTCAGTACTATTTATATCAATATTGCTTATTTAACAATAAAGCAACCTTGTAATGAATTACATAAATCTATAACCTTTTTTCTTAAAATGCCTTGAAGAACGCAAATTAGGGCCCTGTGTTTGCATGCGAACAGAGCACAGGTTCTGCTGCTACGTCTAGTAGTCTGTCTGACCCCACCCTTGTCCCCCCCCCCCAAGTGTGAATGTATTTTGTGTCATGCTTCCTTTAAAAAAAACGGTTAACCAACTTCCGCCAACCTACCCCGGATCCCTTTCCTATGTTATCTGCGTTCCTTTATGCTCGTGACAAGATGCATTGCAGCTAGACCCCGCCCCTCCCCTCAAAAGAGCATTATTTTTGTAATTTTGTTCTTCTTTGCATGTCTGTCCCGTTGATGCATGCTACCGACGCGTCGATCCAAGTCCGTGATTATTTCCAAGCTTTGTGTACTTTTCAGAAGTTTATCCAAAATGAAAGCGTGTCACGCGGTAAAACATTTCCAGATGTTTTCAACCCATTATTTGATTCACGCGAGCTTCAAGATAGCAACTGAAATGGTTCACATTAGTACCACATGTGCACGGACCCTTAAATATTTGTCTATCCTGTCAAGCGTGACGGTATACTTTATTTAGCAATATCAAACAGTCCTTTAGTTGGTACCGTGTAATATGCAGTAATAGATCACATGGGAGTTCCGAACCGTACAGGAGAATGCACTTTTAAGGTCATGTGGATTTATTTGATTAACAAAATGTGAGAAATAAAGGTTGAACATGAGTTGACAATTACCATTCATTTGGTTTGCGATCAATGGTTGACATGGATAAATTTCTCTTACAGAAAAAAACACCCCAAGTGTCATACATCAATAGTCTCAAATGTTACCGAGTCACAAAAGGTCAGGTATGTTGTAAGCAGTGTAGCCAAAAAAATGAACATTTCACTTTTTGTTATTGTAACTAAGTTGCAATATTAATGTGTTTAAATAATGAACATTTTGCTGTCGAGTTGTGAGTCTCAAACATCGAGTCCGAGTTGCCAGATGGTCGAGTCCTGTGGGAGTCCGCGTCATTGACCATCGTCGACTCGAGTGAGAGAAGGCCCTTTTTAGTGAAACCGCGGCTTGGGCTTAGGCTGCGGCTCGGAATCCGTCCACCTGATTGAAGCCCCACTGCCGGAGCCTAAACCCAAGCCCTTAACCCAAGCCTTGATTTCGAAAAGGGCACTAGTCATCACTAGAGCACTGTACAAATTAGTTCGTCATCCATGCTTATATATTGGTCAAAATGACTACGTTTGTCATGTCATGGGTCTGCGACTAATATATTGTTAGCCCGACTAGTCCTTATTTTGCGGTGACTAATCCATAATAGTCAGCATTTTAAACCCTGACTGGAAGTTCGTTTCGACTGAGACGATTTAGTCAAAATT
>CM021530.1:5678622-5690864 GCA_010994315.2 Pisaster ochraceus
ACTAAAATATGTGTTTAACACAACTTCAAAACTATTTTAAATATATTCCTCTAGAAGTAAAATATACATCCTCTTTTTTTTCTTCAAACTACTTTCATGCGAAGATTCTAAAAGAAACAAGTGTTAAAAGATGAACTACCAGCATTCAACTACATTTCAGGTATTCTTAAGATAAATCTTATAAATTAAAAATTGTGGAGAAAACCAAAAAGATTGAACTAAACTGTACATACCATTTGGATGCCTGTTCCAGAATGATAAATTAAACATATAATCACAGCAAACAAATTTAACTCTATTCAGCAAACAATGGCAGCTCAGCTACAAAATATTCTTCAAGATGATTGCAGAAAAAAAGCAAACAACAAAATGTACAATTTTAATTGAATCTTAATATTGAATCGTTTGGCTTTGATTTTTGTTTGTTTCGTTATTTTACAGAAGTTGATGCAGCATTCGCAAAAATCACAAAACATCAGTTATTTAGACTTTCTAATTAAAAACAAAAATGGTTCAAAGGTTGAAATCGGAGTACCTGTTTAAAAGCACCATAAATTATATTGAAATTTACTTCTCATGTTAGATTTATCAAACTTGAGCAAAGTTCACAATTCATGAAAATACATTTGGTGAAGCAAAGTATAACACCAAACTTGCGAGGTTGGTTTTTAAAAAACTTCTAAACTGTTTAAAGCTTAAATGTATACTTTGCCACGAGTTAAAAAAAAACACAATGTTCAGTATGAACCATACTTATTCCATCAGGTACTTTAAAATATATTTCGTCAAAATCGTTTTAAATTCAAGTCAAGGCCAGAAACGTGAACGAACTCATCCAGTCAAGAACAGAGGACAACAACGAGTTGGACTCCAGCTTTGTATTGTCAAATCATCTTTCTTGGTAATGAAAACTGCTCATTACTAGACCATTTTAGCTTCTAAACCCTTGATATAAAATAAACAACCATCACTGCTCAATTGCACCATTTCCTTCCAAGTCATTTATCAATCTGTCCATACATCAACTTCGCTATTCCAAGGTCCTCTTTTTTCCCTTTTTTTAAAACATCTCTTTCATGATTTGTTGCTTGGTAACCAGGTTGCCACAGCAACCACACTGTGAACCTAGTATCTAGGTAACAAGATACGGGACCTCTGGCTGTATAACACAATTGGTGTTGATCTTAAATTCAAAAGAAATGGCAGTAGTTGACGGTGGTGTAGATTGAATCGTACAGTCTGTTATAGTCTACTTCCTGGTTGACTGTGGCATTGTGCTCGAGCTCGCTCCCTGAGAGGGCCCTTTGTCCGTTAACAACACCGCTATGATGAACTGATAGGTCAATCTTATTTGAATGACCGTTCTCTTGACCGTTATCTGTTTCCATTCTAGAACTATCATTGTGCTGACATTCCATCAGTCCTAACCCTGCTTCAGTGTGCAAAGAGACAATCTCACTTGCCTGTAATGTCCTAGGGGTAGTTTCTTGTGGGTGGGGCAGGTTCATGCAAGGAGTGGGCGTGCCTTGGGCGCCATTGCTGCAGTTGGGGTGATGAGGGGCGGGGCAATCTACAGATAAACCGTTCTGAGATGGAGAATCTGTAAGGAGATTGGGGAGAGCCAATAAGTTCTGTGATGAGAATGATGTGCTGCAAGACTGAACATATGTAGCATTCTAACAATTATCAAAGTGTATATTATGTGCAGTGATCATTTTATTCAAGCACAAGCTTGATTGAGGGGAAAAAGTTAATTAATTAATACATAGGTTTCTTAAATGAGGTGCAGAAAAGGACCACAGAGGATTGTAAGGATTAGGAAATACATGGAGTAACATGGCCAATGTCATTTGCTACAGTGAACCAATAACCTGACCTTTGCTAGTCACCAAAATATTGCAATGATAAACAACATTATTAACAGAGGTACTTGGATGAGAAATATAAACAAGTTAAGCAAGGGGAATTCCAACTGCAGCAATGTTTACCCACACAACAATTCAAACTCCTGACAGGCCATTTAGTTGGTATAACTAAGAAGAAAGCCAAATCAGTTGATTGTCAAAACCGACTATGAATGTTTGAAAAGAAAACTATTGCAAAAAAAAGGGAGGGGAGAACGTTCTGTCTCTGGGAATATGAAGAAATCCATGGCAAGTTTTAACCCTGTCATGTAGAAGTGCCACAGACCATTGGCCCAAGGACACACCTGACCCTTCTAATAAAATATGTGACCATTGACTATGACAATCGTTGACTATGATGACCATTGATTTTCATGTCCACTGACTATGATGAATGTTGACTGTGATGACCATTGACTGTGATGACCATTGACTATGATGACCGTTGGCTATGATGACCATTGACTATGATGACCATTGGCCGTGATGACCACTGACTCTGATGACCATTGACTATGATGACCAATGGCCGTGATGACCGATGACTATGATGACCGATGACTCTGATGACCACTGACTCTGATGACCATTGACTATGATGACCACTGACTCTGATGACCATTGACTATGATGACCGATGACTATGATGACCGTTGAACAGACAAAAAGGCTGATCTGATCCTTCTTTAGAGGTAATGTCCCATGAGAGCTCGACATTTTGCAGATTTCAGCTGCTTGGGAATGTAACAATGAGTGAGATAGTCCCCTGCTTCTGACCTCACTTGACCTTTGCTAGGACCACTTATAGCCCCATTAAGAGGATCCCCAGAGGCCTGCTGACCAAAATGAGACTGTACACTGGCGCTAGATTGATGACCAATGCTAGGTTGATGGCTACCGTTGGCTTGTTGACCAATGCTGAGTTGTTGATCCATGCAAGACTGTTGACCATTGTGGGACTGTTGACCAAATCCTAGTGGCTGACCAACACACAGTTCTTGACCAGAGCTGAATACTTGACCAAAGCTTGACTGTTGACCACTGCAGGAATGTTGACCGCAGGGGGGTTTGTAACTGTCTTCAACAGAGCCAAGATTCATTTCCATGTCTGGTGGCAAAGACGATGCGACAAAATTTAAAGATAACAATCAGGAATTGATGCAATAAGACATCTTTCCTCAAGTGCGTCTTGGGAAAAGAATCTGCCACAACATTTGATAAATAACTTCACTGACATTAAATACTGTACACTTTCTTCATTACTTTTCAAGACAAAATTGAGGGTCTGAGCACAATGGTAATGTCTAAATAAAGGTTACTTTCTTAAAAAGCCCATCCCATAAACTTCTCTCTCTCTCTCTCTAAATGCCCAACAGTTTGCCCCTTACAAAGGGCATCCTATCCTGGCAATCAAACTTTCCTTAAGGTTATGTCAAGGGGGCAGAGGGGCAACCCTGAAGGCAAGGAGGCGTTAACTGTACCACTTATACAAAGTACATGGCCTGATATAATTACTTATAGATTATACATCCCTCTTTAAAGAATCTACTCTGCAACCATTAAAAATTCACTCACACAGCTGCGCTGTATATTTAAGAGAACATGTTTAAAGGCAAATAACTTCTTCAAGTTAACCTGTCACCTGAATCAATGTACAATTTTGAAAACAGTTATTTGATCTAGTAAGGATTGCAGTAAGTATCAACACGTACATAAATCTTCCTGAAAAGAAAACGAGGCTTCTGAAGATGAGCAAGAGCATTTTATGATCGAGAGTCGAGACTAAAGTGGAGTTGACCCACCACTGGTTCCGTTCAGAGCACCACAACTCATAAGAGAAAATTATGTACAATGCGTTTCTGCAGACCTTACTAAATTGCATTTCCATCATGCAAAGTTTCAAATCCTACTTACAAGTATTAATTTTATAGTTTTTATTCATCAATCTGATTAAATATTCCATACATTATATATCTCTCAAATCACAACCCAAGGCTGGTTTTAGACACATTGGGAGTGAACATCTTGACAACGCTTGTATTTGCTTAGTGCCAAATGTCTTCAATTATCAGTCAACCACAGTCTTTGGCAGGCAGTGGTGGTGTTCCAAGAGTTTACATAAATGTCTTCAATTATCAATTAATAACAAGTCTTTGGCAGGCAGTGGCGGTGTTCCAATTGACACAAATGTCTTCAATTATCAATAAATAACAAGTGTTTGGCAGCCAATGGTGGTGTTCCAAGAGTTGACACAAATGTCTTCAATTATCAATCAATTAATAACAAGTGTTTGGCAGCCAAGAGGAAAGTCATTGGTCAATAAAATGTATTTAATTTTCCCAGTTCCCTAGAGTGTATACATAACTGCTACCCTAACAGGTGCCCACTTATACCCCTGGGTGAGGAGAAGCAATTATGGTAAAGCACATTGGTTAGAACCAAGGACACTAGTGTCATGACCGTAGTTCGGACACACAACCTAGTGACTTAACCACCAGAACTTGAATACGGTGCGCCAGACCGCTCGGCCGTGACTCCCTACAATGATGACCTATAAAGCTATGACTAGAGTACACTCCTCTAATTAACCAATCAGAGATTAATCATTTTGAAAAAGCACTTTGGCTCCCTCGTGCTAATAAACACTTATTGCACATAGAACTATACTACTGGAGATACATGTGAGAGAAAACACCAACTTGACAACCTTTGGCCAGTAGATGGTAGCAGACATGGCTTGATTTCACTAAGAGCTAAGATTGATTTCAACGGCAAATCACTCTTTTAAGCAAATTTGATGTCACAATACAAGTCACTACGGCAATACTGACAACAAATCTCAGGATGAAATCGGCCCTGGGTAATGTTCCATGGGGGTTATTACGCTAGGAGAAAAGATCCAATGAGCATGCGTCCAGATCAGCCCCATCTAGTGACTTTGGTTCAGGCATTGGGACCGAACAAACAAGAACAATGGATTTACCTATTAAGTCTGCTGCCACCTAGTGTCCTTGAAAGTCTACCATCGCACACCTGTCTGCTTGCAGGTCCACAACACCACCTATATCTGAGCCCAATTTTATAGAGCTGCTTAAACACACAATAACAAGCCAAGCACAACGAAATTATGCTTACCAGAATAAAGTTACCTGCCAAATCACAATGTCACATGTGCCATCTGTGACTGGTATCCTGCTGATTTCTGCTAAGCAGGAAATGGTTAAGCAATATTTCTGCATTTAAAACAGCTCTATGAAATCAGGCCAAGTTGATAACAGTTGTTCCGATTATGAAGCCGATCTAGGTCAATCAATTAAAGAAGACAGTAGGCGTGGGATGATTTCCACCTGTACCAATCAGTGATGTCCCGTTTCTTCTGATTGTATCTTCACTGGATATTGAAACCTTAAGCTTTTGCTTGTTTGCCCTTATTGACCGGAAATTATAACACTGGTGGTATGGGGTGCATCGAAGGCAAGTGTGAAGATTTCCATCAATATATTGGATTTGTCACAGTTGTTCCTGCAGTGCATACATCTACAAGACCTTGGCATTCCTCCATTAAGCTCAAGTCAGCATCGATGTTCAAGTATTCAATTAACCAAATGTTGCATTTTGCATCAACATTAAAAAAACAACGGATATCGCCACCCATCCTCAAGCGATGACGTCTTTGCTAAAGCTGCACTGGTTTCAACCGGTGAATGCCTTCCCTCCATTTGATCTTCCTCTTTCCCATCTTGTGAATCTTTCCCATTATTAATGTCTTCCATTTCTATGGTAACGCTATCATCAACGTCCATTTTATCAGCTGCTGATGTTGATGCCAACTCTTTCATTGGGGTTATATCTTTCGGAAGAGTCCACTTGCGAGCTTGTTGGGATTAAAAGTCGATGATAAAAAAGTCGTTTGACTTTTTTTTTGAAGTTTTTAATCACACACCATACCAGAACAATCGCACAGCAAACTCAGGTTGTTATTAAATACAAACATGCAAGCTAACAGAAAAAAAAATGAAAACCAAAAAAAAAAAAAACGAGCTACGTAAATGTAGCTTTGAAAACCGCAAGTTAAGGAGACAAATAATAATCAGCAGCCTCCATTTTTTCAAATGAAAGAAACTTAGATCTTAGCTTCTTGTGACCACTGACCAGACTGTGTAAATCGCACTTGGAGATGAGTTTCATAAAAAAATGGATTGTTTTAACTCCATGACGAAAATAGCCAAGCAGATTGACAAGTAAAAATTGATGAAGCATGCACATGAAAAGAGCAACAAAAAGAGACATTTAAGGCGAGATTGTTTTTCTTTGCACTTTGAAGTTTTCCAGAGTTTCGCCATGCGCGAACTGCGGGCAGATACACCTAAATTGTGTCCAATACACAAGGCAAAAGCAAACCAAACAAAACTTGTTTGTTCTTGCTTCAGATCAAAGTCACAAAACCAAAAAGGTTAAATAAAAACCATTTAGAATGTCCCAGATTTCACAGTAGGGCTTTTAAACCCAACCAAAAATAAACACCAAGTATAAAAGATTTAGAGGACCTTGTGTCAACCTACAATTCAATGTGCTTAGGCCAAACTTCTAAAGTCTCCAGAATGCCCCCCCCCCCAGTTTTGGAAAAATCCTAGGGGCACCTTGTATTGTATGAATTTAAAGATCATTTTGGGGATACAAGTCTGCAGTGTACTTCAAAAGTGCACCAAGGCGAAGAGGCTTTGGCCTTTAGTGCTTCTGTTGCCTTTATGAAGAAAAGAGAAGAGGTGCATTTAAAGACTCTGGCCTCATTCTTAAACGAGGCTTTACAGGTACTGTATCTATTTGCAATGGTTTGGTCGACCATGAAGAACAACACTAGATAAATAACCCAACAGCCTCCATCAAAGTTAAAAGTCTACAGTAAAATTAGGAGTTAATGCTTCAGTCTCAAACATGAAAGAAAAGTCTTGAAACCTTACTCTCTGTTCCGTTGTGGTCCTCCTCAAATGTTGTTGAGCCGTTTTCCGTCCTGGCCTTTTTCATGTCCCCATTGGTGGTATCATCCGGGCCTCTTTTTCTGCCCAGATGACCGGATGAGTAACCGTTGGGGATGCGTGGGACGCCATCTACCTGCTGGATGTAATGGGCACAGAGCTCGTGGCTACAGGATAAGGCAAGATCCTTCGGCAGATGGCCATTGTTGTTAATTGTTCTATATAAAGACAATAACAAAATGTATATTCCGTTAACTATTATTGCGTGTAAGTATTTATTCAACTGTCATTACAATTTTCAGTATTTACCTTTTCAGTAAAATGTTTAAGGTTCTTTCTTTTAATGGAATTTGCCACCACTTGTGAGCAAGATAATGCCTTTTAAATAGATACAATTTTTTGTATGGAGCAATGGTGTTTTTTTCTGGTTAACTGTGAAGGGAAACTTAGACCATGTTCAATTTCGCGGCTACAGTTACGGCTACAGCTACAGATGCACATCATCATCATGCCTGGAAGTATGCAACATCCCTAGCAACACGCTTAGCAACAGTCGTAGCCGTAGCTGTAAATGCAAATCCGGATATGGCCTAAAATACCAACTGGTAGTTTGCAGATCAGCTACAAAAACTAAAACCGAGAAAGCAGCTGTCATGGCTTATATGGCACCTCCATGACAGGCCTGGAAGAACACGGATGCCATTGCCTCTGTTGCCCCTGGTCTTGGTCTTGGTGCCCCTTCACAAAATCCAATACATTTACAGATTTTCCATGGAAGTGCCCTTTGCAAAAAGGAAAATGACCTTGCCCTCACAAAGATGAAATTCCATGCCTGTCATGATCAACAATGCCACTTGGCATCGTTGACACACTTATTTTGGCAAATTAGCCAAAGAACAGTTTTTCTTCATTTAAATCTGATCTAACACAAAAGTAGCCTACACAGAAGTTCCTACAAAAAAAATTGAGATCAAATGGTACACTTTTCAATCAAAAGCAAATACTTTCCGCCCTTTAAAAAGTGGTATTACCTGAAAACTGCCCCGTTCGCCTTGAGTATTCCAAGGCATTCTATGCCCCCACTCCTGGCTGCTTTGTGGGCTGGTGTCTCACCAAGGTAATCCTGAAACAAAAGATGTTTAAGACACAATAGTCAATTGTTTGTAGTGGTAATTTTAAATCATAAAACAATAGAAATACATATAGCGAAAACATTAGAAATACATAGTGCTAAACCCTTTTTTTAAAACTGCCCTCAATCACTTTACATTTTACATCTATTTTACTAGAATACAAAATAGTACAAATAAGCCTACAACCATAAATTAAAGTATAAATCCAAGAAAATATCAACAAAAGACATGAAGTGGTTCACTTTTCTAGTATTATACAAAGTTACAATAGCAAAGTAGGCCAACTTTTATACTTCAAGAAAAACATCTTAAATCCAGCTGTCCTGAAGTGCAAGTGGAGAGCATTCAACAATTATACATGTTATGTTAGAACTTTGACACGGCAGTAGGGATGACACACTTGATTTATGATACACTTGATTTATCATGGAGATAAATCACCATCACAAAACCATCTCTCTGCACCTGTACGTGTACTTGATGGCCACAGACTGAACTAAAAAAACAGTGCAACACATGGTTAGGAATTAAAAAGAGTAGGTCACTAATCAAAGACATCCCAACTCCGTGACAGAGTTTAAAAAAAAGATAAGACATAACGTATTCTGCTCTCATCCAGTGTGTCACTGCAACATAATAAAATACATAAACAATGACAGAGGTGTATAGCGGATGTTGTCAATTCATGGGATTAAACAAAGTATGCACAGCAGAAAACCCACGTCCATGCCATGTGAGTGTGACGTTGGCGTACATGTACTACATGTGCTGATATCATCTATACACGTACATGAGTAATCACTCCAGCAAACACAAGGTTTTTTAAACACTGAAACAGATGTGCCACGTCAAAAGTAGTTAAATGACAACAAGAAAACAATTTACAGTATATTCTGCGAACAGTTACTCAATAACAAATCAACAAGCAATTGTCTTTAATATCACTCTTTGAATCATCAAACAAATAAGTCAGAATTATAGTGAATGTTCATAAGAAGTAAACTGGGTTAATAAATGAAAAGTGAAGTAATAATAATAAGAGAATTTGTTCCAGCTGGTTGACTAGACCCACCAACATGTACCTCCATGGGCCGAATATCTAAGAACAACTATATACAGGGTCAAGAACTTGACCCTGTATAGAGAGTTGTTATATGGATATATGGCCCATGCGTGTAAGGACACTGCCCATTGTGAAATGGATCACAGGCCTTGAACTTCGCTCTTGAAGGGGCCATGGCAATTTGCCTCTGGTAATTTGCCTCTGGTGTGAGGAAAATGTAAATTTGTATTGGAACTTTACAAGGGGCACCACAGCAAAAGCATAGGGCACCACGGCGATTGCTGTGGGTGCTGTGGGCTATTTCGAGGCCTGGGATCAATACTACTTAACGAGGTCACAATTAAGCTTAGTCACAATGTGCAGCGCCCTCACCCACACCAATCCTGTCCAGCACCTTGGGACCCAAAAATGTATGCGAAGGAATTGACTTCCAAAATGGCGGAAAAGGTTGGCTGGCGTGCATTGGTACAGAGGTGTGTTCCATGTCGTGCAAGGGGTCCATACAGTCGAAGTAATTGCTTTCTGTTCTCTTTACCTGTGCATTTACACTGGCCCCCGATCGGATCAACCACATCAGGCAATGGGGCTGATTACCGAAGGCAGCAACATGAGCTGGAGTTTGATGGAAGCGTTGAGTTGCAACGTCAAAGTTCACCCCAGCAGTAACCAGCAACTGCAAACATCCCAACTGTTAAAAAAACAACAACAATAATCTTTGTACTTTAATATGGAACAACAATAACAAAAGCACATCAAGCCCAGAGTCTAGAAGAAAGTAACATATCCGCTGGACTACCACTATCACCTTGGCGTGTCTTGGCCAATGGCCAAGCAGTCAAGCACACTGGACTCAAGCTCTGGTGTTTCTGATCAGCCGAGTGTGGGTTCGAGTCCCGGTCTTGACAATTGTGTCCAATTATTGCTTCATTCTTCAGATGGAACGTAAAGCCAAAGGTCCCCTGTGTTGTGTACACATGCATGTAAAAAGGAGCAGTTACACTATCGCTAAAAGCTTGGTTTGCCACGGTGTTTCTGGCCGTGGCTGCTGAGTGCGCTGCAACACCTTGTAAACCATTAGAAGGTGCTACATAAATGGGTCTCATAATTCAAAACATAGCTCTGCTTAGCCTGTTGAAAAATAAATAACTAGTGCTTTGATACGCACCCTAGGGGTGTGATAAAGTATATAGTGTATAAGAACCCACTAATTTTAATACTATTATGTGTAAAACATTGTGCATTCCAAAGTTCCACGCACGCTATCCTCATACAATTGAAGAGAAACAGTCAGAAATGGTTTCAAATCTGTTTATAACTAATTTCTATAGATTCATTTGAATTTTTAAATTTCTTCCCTTGAAACAAAAATACCCAGGGTTGGTTGTCTTTTTAGGGTCGGTCGGGTTCACCAACATTAAAACAAATCCACCGCATTTTAATGCCACCGTAAATGCAAAATACGAGGTACAGTCACACGCTGTAAAGTGTACACATATGGTTCAGTCCATCCGCGCTAACCAACAATGAGCATGTTGTGATCGGCAGTTGGCAGAACTTTATTAAGCCTGTGCTGGTTAAACGGTTGACCGACCCAACCATCCGGTTACACGTTAAAATTTAACGGTTCAGATAACAATAGGGTTCACCCTTAACTTCTTCCGTGACAAGCGAGCAGGACCAGTTAGCTTGTCCAGGGCTCGAATTTGGGGGAAATATCCACAAGACCGCAGGGCTTGTAGCTCAACATTTTTACTGGACCAGAATTTTTTTTACAAGACCAGAATCAAAATGAGTTGAACCAGCACTTTTTTTTTAAAGAGAAACTCTCTCATTTGTCTCATGTGATGTACTTCGATACTGGAAGGAACTGAAAAATATTTGTCAGACTCATTTAAAAAAAATTGTTCACAAAAATATTACACAATGAGTTAGCCTATTATTACTCAATAGAAAAACACGAGACCACCGGGCTTGTCTGGTTATTAGTTTACTGGCCCGATGCTAAAATCACTGGCCTCGGGCCTGTGGTCTAGTGTTAAATTCGAGCCCTGTTGTCAGTTCACTAGTTAGTACCCCAGCTTTTTCACTGGTCCACATATTAAAATTAAATATTGTCATAAGCATGGAACTTGCTAAAAATGATGCTGGTTTACATGTAGCGGTGGGAAGCAATGAATTAGCTAGCAATACTTTAACTGGCATTTGGCCAGCGAACCACTGTTCAGGGAGAACACTGTAAAGTGTAAACTTCACTCAAAAGTGTCCCGAAATGCAGAACACATTGTGATCACTATGTACACAACTCACATTTACACATCCATGCAACACACAAGCAATCACATCGTTTCCAATAATTTACAAGCTTGAGCATTTCACCATGGATCGTTACAATCTACCCTTTAATAGTGACAAGTTCAAAAAATGTCAAGCTTGATCAAACGTACATACCAATACAAATCATGTGGGTACCGGACTGCAGTTGTTTACTTGTGTTGTGAATTGTTATTTCCATTTGTTAGACCCCCAAATTAATAAAAATTTACCCAATCAGTTTCCCTTGTGGTTTAATAATATTAATGATCTTTGGCTAAACAGGAGCTTAACTATTGGATAAAAATAGTTATAGAATAGCAGAAAAATTTCTGTATCCAACTGCGACTTTTTCACTTACCAAGCATGCCAAAAGCAACGCCTCATTTGAGTAAATAAAATACTATTTTATTTCATAATGAATGAAAAAGTCGAAGCGGCAGTCGAGAAAAGACTCTGCTAGTAGTGATACTTGCTAGTGCTAGGGTCAAAACATCAGGTCACTTACTACTCTATAATAATTAATATTTAAATATTTACATTAAAGGGGCACACCGGCTTCGTTGGGCTATTTGGGCAACAAAATAGGCTAACATATGACTTCAAAGGTCTTCCAGGAATTTCGAACATTTTTCAAAAAACAAAGGTCACGTGATTTATCCGAACCAAAAAAGTGGTTCGGATAAATCACGTGATCTTCAGAGTTAGTTTTACTTCCAGCCGTATAAAAGTAAATTACAGAACCAAATTTAAATCTGGTATTTTTTAAATATTCATGAGTATTTGACAAAAAAGACTATGTATTCAGATTATTGATTTAATTTGTAGATAATGATGAAAAATCGAACGTAAGATT
>CM021530.1:5733545-5744500 GCA_010994315.2 Pisaster ochraceus
ATCTCGTGGCGCAACGGTAGCGCGTCTGACTCCAGATCAGAAGGTTGCGTGTTCAAATCACGTCGGGATCAAGGTCATTTGTTTTTCAACCAATGGGAAGCCAAACATATTTTTTTGTGGACGCTTTATGTTTACAGGTAGGGCCTATAATATAGGTACTTTATTGACTTGCTGAAGGAAGGAAAAATAATAGGCATTACGAAAACAAATTGATGCTGATGAAGTTGAGGCTGCCCTGGGCAAGTTTAGTGGCATCCGACTGAACTCAATCAATATTCATTATATTGTTGTTGGGTTTTTTTAAGTAAAAGAAAACAAATATTTGTTATGATAAATAGTGGTAATACAACATTTATATTTCAGCTGGTCCCGTGGCGCAACGGTAGCGCGTCTGACTCCAGATCAGAAGGTTGCGTGTTCGAATCACGTCAGGATCAATATTTTGTAAATATATTCACTTTATATTCACTTTGAATATAATAGTTAGAAAACAAACCGGCATAATATGATCTTATAAAACAAGTATGAGTACTTTTTCATTGATCACGTGGCACAATGGTAGCACGTCTGACATCCAGATCAGAAGGTTGCGTGTTCGAATCACGTCGGGATCAATTTTAGTATACGTTTTTCCCCCCTTTTTTAAATAAGCATAGAACCTAGAACTAGTAGAAGGCAATAACAAAGTAGCGATAGCGCATCTGACTCCAGATCAGAAGGTGGTGATCGAATTCGAATCATGTTGGGATCAATGTTAATTTAAAATGTTCATGTTTAAAAGGAAAACATAGGCCTAAACCTTACTTTGGTCCCCCAAAACAATTAATCTTGTTTCCATGCTAAGATTCTATGTTATATTGTGATCCATTTTTTAACTACAACAAACCAGGTATACTTTGTAGCAGGAAATGTGGCATGTGTAACTGTGTATAGGCCATAGCGGTCTCTGGGGCAACATTTCATCATCAATACTCGGCTGACGCAAGGACATGCAACAACAGTGAATTACATGTACAGAGAAATGAAGTCATCACAGATAAAATAATTTTGTTTTTAAAAGCAAGTATAATAGCTGCGGCCCCGTAGCGTAATGGTATCGCGTCTGACTCCAGTTCAGAAGGTTGCGTGTTCGAATCACGTCGGGGTCAAACATCCTTTTTTTTTAAAACCATTATTGTCTGTCTACCTGGAATTCATTTAAAAACGAGAACCCCTCCTGTAATAGGATGCACGAGCCTACACAGATTGTTAAACAAGTATCATCATTTTCACCATAATTCTTACAAAATCAAATATCAGGTAATATTTCCCCAGTGGCATAACTAAGGGGGCGGGGCCGCCCCCCAAATTGATGTCAGTGCCCCCGGGTGCCCCCCCCCCATCATTTCGTGCAAGTGGAATCTATAATTGATTTGCAAGCAGTGCCCCACCCCTTAGAATAAATGGTGCCCCCTTAAAAATTACATTGGTTACACCGCTGTATTTCCCGTTTACATTGAATGTTTTCGATTGTTATTGGGGCAAAAGTTACTTTCACCACCCCTATCATGTTATTTTTGCATACAGTGTTTATTGAGCTGTTTTGTTCACGCAGTATAGCGCCCTCAAGAGCTAGCTTCATACATAAGTATTAAAGGGCATCTCCTCTGTCGTCGTTCGCGGATTTCCGTGCATTATGGTTTTTATTTTAACAATCTAAGTTGTTTTTTTAAGAGATACACTTAGTCATTGCCCACCGACATAAGGTAATATTGTCTTTTCATTGAGTTATTAAGGTATATTATATGTTTGATTTTTTTTGTCTGTCTGCTTTGTTTGTACACAGTCAGAAGTGGAACATAATTAAAATTACGTTAGTCGTTTAGCAGTGACTAAATAAGAATGAACATGACTAGACACGGGTACCGCTAGGAAAACAGTAACTGGGGGCGCTGTACTCCTCATTAAACAGATTTTGACATCGTCGGTCGTAGTAGTATGTCAATTTTATTTGAAAAAGAGTACAACGCCCCAGTTTATACTGGATCTAGAACATGACATGCATTCCTGGTTTAATTTGATAAGAAAAATCGGCTTTAATTTGTATTCCACGTATAGACCTTATGATTTTGCTGAATGGCCGAAAGGTGTTGTGGGAAGGAAAAGTGAGCACAGTATGCCCCTTTTCCCGTCCCACAATGCCTTTCGGCCATTCAGCAAAAATCAACCAGGTGGATTTGCGATAAGGTCTATTAATTTGCTGACAGCTCATTTATAAACAGGAAGCATTTTTGCAGTGTCATTTATTCTTATTTGATAGTCACATTCTTTTTTCATTGAAGGGAACGTACACCTTTGGTTTTTGGGAGGATTTGATTGTTTTAATCCAATTATAAATATGGATTATACAATCAAACTAACCTGTGAAATGTTCATTTCAAAAGGTGGTATCATTTTTTAGATACATGTATGTATCGTCTAAGTATATGTCCACTTAGGAAGAATAACTTCTGTACTTCTAACCAAGTAATGTTTATAAATATTGCCCATAATTTTAGGAGTGGTTACCAAAGTATACCTTCCCTTTTAAGTTTCCATGATTAGAATTTCTAATGATTATCAACATCCAAAATATTGGTCAATCAAATCAAATGGCTTTGGATACTGTATGATTAGGCTGTATTTTGGTGAAAATCATCCCGACATCAAAGACAAAATTTAAAAACTCAGATATTTCCTGATATAAAAGCTAGCCCCCTAATATTTATTAAAAAACAAAATAAAACAAATTTCCAATCCACTTCATATACTTTTGGCTTGGCACAATCAAAAGCCAGCATCGTAAACAGAAAAATACAAACGTCAGACATGTGGTTCACAGTAACACCATTTGTTCTACTTGTCGTAGTACTCTAGTAAAAATCTAGTGTAGATTTGTTCTTGTATGGACCTTTATGCTCATGCTTGCATTTGAGCAGGGTGTCCGCGGCTAGAGGTCAAAAGAAGGTTGTTCATCACCCCATGCGTACAAAAAATAAGTATTTTCCATAGTTTCATCATTATTTTACCTCTTAGATGGCATTGTGATGGCGTAGATACTTGTTCCCATACAAGAACTTGTCCTTCTATTTATTTACGGCCATGAAGTAGATTCAGAAAAATTTGGCAAATACCTAGGTTAGAGAAGACCTTATTTTGCTGTTTATCTACTGAGCAGCTGTTGTGTCCAATCTACTAACTAGTGAGTAATTTACTAGTTCGTCTACTACATGTAACTTTATAGTCCTCTAGTTATAGTCTACAATACAATGCCTCAAATCACAGCATATCAGGCCTTGTGGCTCAAAGGAATTGTGACATAAAAGATCAAACTCTTCTTAAATTGGGATTTCTCTGGTGATATTAACTTAACAATGTGGACTGTTAACCGTTGCCTTTTCTGTTGATTTGTTAAAGAGACTGACAACCCGAAGAGGCCTTCACTTTGAAAGATGGATAAGATTCTTCTAGGAATTGCTGCCTCAACTCATCCTGAAGGAGTGAAGAGAGTGATTATAGAAAGAGTGATCAATTCTGCTAATAAAGCACCCCCGGAAGAACTAGTGGCCGCCCTCCTTGATATCTCATCGCGTTGGGTCACAGAAGATGAGTCCACTTTCTTGCAAGACATGGGGCGTCAGCTATTTCATGCTTGGGCTAAACACAATCAAACTATATTTGAAGAATTCTTCAACCACAGATTTCTTGTAGGGATCCTCAGCTTTGAGACTCCATATCCGGGACGAACGGTTCGGTTCATCCATGAAGGAATGAAGATGCTTCAAAACAGGGCCACGGCAGCAAAGATAGTACAGATGCAGGTTGTGACGCTACTTAAAAAACACAATGACCTTGCTACGCTAGTGGAAGTCAGTCATCTTCTCTTGGCGTTTCCAGAATGTCTACCTACGGGAACTGCTGTCGGACTACTTTGCATCGCTGCCATTGAAAACATTGGTGCCTTGCAAGTTGCTCCAACAGAAGCTGTCATGAAAAACAACTTGGAGGGGGTCGTTCAAGTTGGTAGCCTATTACATCATATCTGGCATGACAATATTACGACTGTTATTCCGTCACTCGCAGCCGTCTTTAACATCATCTCAACACTACCTTCAGCAGAAGTTCCTCCCCCTTCAGTCGCACTAGGTGCACTCGTACAGCATGTTCCCGTTGAACTTATCGCAATGGTAACCAAGAACGCTGCTTCTGATATGTCCATTGTGGATGACAGAATGACCACTGCGCTGACCCGAATGATCGAGTGGCTCTCCTGGCCAAGAGTACAGAACATCGACAAGTGGATTGTTTCCTTTTTGAAGAACTTAGCCCTGGCACAGAAGTTCAGCATTTTGATCAATGTGACCGTTGCTTGTGTCAACAAGGTAACCTAATGATCTCTCAGTGTAATAGTATTGGCGCCTGTTTTCATAATGTCTGTGAGCAGACATTACATAGTGGTCCTAAGCATAGTTTTTTTTTCGCTCGGCCCCCACTGGTCTCAGCCAAGATTGATGGGATGGACTTGATGAGCTTGTACAAATTCAGGATGTAGTGATGCATGATGGGAACGATTGTACTGCTGATGAGCGCAATGCACACAATCACATGTACAGATACACATGATATAATAATGGTTGGAGGGTACACACACGATATGGTAATGCTTGGGGCTCCATGGAGAATGTAAACGATCTTTTTAAACCAACATTTCCAAGAAGAATGTTGCGATCGGGCCCCATTTTTAGCACAAGGCAACAAATGACAATAATTATTAGCAATGGATTTACACAATAGAGCTAACTATTATTGGTAATAGAATCTTTCGTAAACAGGTGACCGCGAGGGTCAAATCGGGGGGATTGTCAGCATATGCTGACACCGAGCAAATGTTTCAAATTCACACTTACTGCTAAGTGCAAGCAAAGCAAAAGGCACGCAACCTTTTTTTCTGTGTAGATTAGTGACACCACAATGCAAAGTCCATTACAAACGAGCGCAGGCTCTGTTAAATCGTCTTGATTGATTTAATATGACTGCACTTTAGTTCAAGCACTTTTCTACTAAACTAAGCACAAAACTTTACCTATATACCAATATACCGCATCTACTCACAAATTTACAAAAAAATGTCACTTCAGAAGTATACAGTGCTGACATCAAAAGGGTTCGGTGTTAATGAAGATACATGTAGTGTGACATACATTTATGAATACAGATTTCCAAGCAGCATGGTATGAAGATGGACCAAGAATTTTGCATTTCATGTTTTTCTCTGAGATGAGAGAGCTAAAATACCTGTTGCTTTCCATCCCATACAGGTTGTAAAGAGTCAGCATTGTTATTAGTTGATTGATTTGAAAACATTCTGTATACTTAAAATAAGAAATTCCCCTTGATACTGAACTCATGATAATTCAAAAAAAGAGAAGAAAAAAATAGAGAATAATTTCTACACCTGTTGATGTCAAATATACCATTTAATTATTATTTTTTCTACAGGTGTTTGTGAGGTTATGTTTCCCAGTCATCAGGGATAGTGCCTTACCAGTTCTGACTCACATGCTGCTGAGCTTCCAGCATTCACCAGAAGCTTTCCACAAGGTACTCTCAAACTCAATGAAACTGGCGTTCCATGACCGAGCAGTCCAGAGCATGGAACTCAAGTTCTGGTGGCCAAGTCATCAGGGCTATGGGTTCCAATCCCAGTCATGACACTTGTGTCCTTGTACAAGACACTTAAATATAATTGCTTTACTTCACCCAGGGGTATGGGTACCTGTGAGGGCAGAGATGGTTCTTGTAATTGATTTAGCTTGGTGGGCTACAGATTTGGCAGCACAGGCTGTATACTCCCAAGGGAGCCGAGATGGAATGAAATAAATGGCCCAGTGACCAGGGATAATGCTTGAAGCACAGTGAGCATTCCTTTACAATTGTGATATATATAAGAGCAATTCCTTTCCAGTTTGGGGGTGGGGTGGGAGTGTTTTTCCTTTTTGTGAGGGCACTGTGTATGTATCTGGGGTTCCTCGTGTGGACACTGGAAAATTGGGAAGGGGGCACTGGCTGCTTTAAGCAGTATTTCTCAAATATTAATAATCGTTTTTTTTCCCCCTTGATCTTTGTCATAGATTGTTGCTCATGTACCTGAGCTAATGAGGCGTCTGAAGGCAGAGAAGTCGCCGTCGAGTCAAGAATGTAATCAGAAGATTGCCGAGTTAGTGTACTGTCTGATGTATCAACATGCAGGCTATCCTGATCTTTATGAACACGTCTTAGAAGCTCTTAAGGTAACTAAAGGTCACAAAGTAGTAAGGGTCATTGGTCAAAGTTCGTTTTGCCTTGAAGTGTTTTATTCACCCCATGTTTAAAACGTTGCAGACTAGGCAGTTTGGCCAGAGCGAGGCCCCAAGGTCTCATTTAAAATCATAAAACTTACATTTGGGTTTTTGTTTTATATCCAACACGGCTGGTGGAGATTATGATTCTGTAAACACTGGACGTGAAAACCACGCAGTGCTGTAATAAACTGATATTGTTAGTTTTGATATTGCTGTTGTTTTAGAATCGAAAAATTTAATTCTGTAGCTTTTGTCTTTTTTTGCATTTATATTTTAAACTCTTCTTAATATTGTAAAAATAAAACTCAACTCAGCCTCTTTAAGGCTGCAAAGTTTCTATTTCTGAATTACAGTAATAAACAATAAATAATAATAAGCAGTATGATTTCTAATTGATCACTTCCTAAGGACATTCCACGACCGACAGAAGAAGCCATGAAAGAGACTCTCAAGCTGAGTGCTTGGACCTCGGGCGCATCTGCAGACTCCACGTTCTCAACACGCTTCCTTGCTCGGTCGGAAACGGACAAGACTGGATTAGTCAACTTGGGAAATACATGCTACATGAATAGTGTACTACAAGCTCTGTTCATGACCAGTGGGTGGGTTGTTAAAAAAGATTACGATTTGATTCTAAAACACTCCATGACGCCCTGGTATTGTTTTGAGCAGTCAACAAATTTTGTGTACTCAACCCAAAAACCGATTTAAAAATCTTTACAATTTCCAAGTTCCCTATTGAGACCTAGCCAAATAACATGGAAAATGTCAAGGGCTGATTCTTTGAATAAAAACAAATCCATTAATGACCGTCCCTTTAAGAATTCCCACAGGAATTGTAAACAATCTCTCAGCCTTTGACAGGTGGCTTCCCCATGGCTTGGCCAGGGTTGGAACTTTGTTTTATCGAGTCTGAAGGCTCTTATCAGATGGTTTAGAAAAAGATTGTGTTCACACACAAACAATGTAAGCGTATGCGTAGATTCCGAGGGTATTACTGAAGGTTAAACAATGGCTTAGTTAACCCTGATTTTGTTCATAACACCTATGCAGGACTTTTGGTGTCTTCCAAACCGGCTCTGGCTTCATTGTAAATCCCACACAAAATGCATGTAAATCATAAACACCATTGAAGCCTATGCCAAAGCCAGAGCCAAAACTGTAGCATTGGCCGTAAGCGAGTTAAGTTTCTACATGTGAAACTACAAAGGAATCAAAACTAATAACTTGTGAACTACCCTAAACACTAATGCTTTCCTTTGGTATCTCGTTTCAGATTTCATGAAGACATAATGGCGTGTCCTATTTATAGCAATCAATGTGTGCTCGCTCGATTGCAGAGTACCTTCGCATTCTTGGCCCACACACAGGTAAGGACGTGGTGCCAGTAAAACAAAACAAAGACTGTAGTATCGATTTATAAATTTCAAACCATTCAAGGAATACTGAAAGTATAAAAAATAGTATCTAGTTTTTGTAAACGAAGTACATGTTGATATGTTCTTTCAACATCAATTTTCAAGTGAATGCTGATACAAACTATTCGTATCACACAAGTGCGAGTGGAATACGGAAAATGTATCCAACGAGGTCGAAGGCCGAGTTGGATATTGGACGCACAGGTGCCATATTTGTCTGTATTCCACAAGAGTGAGTTTATCTTCAAGCAAACTTGGCGTGCAGCGTAAAATAGCCCAATACATGGAGTTAGGACAGCACAACACAGGGTGTATGCAAAATGGTATATTATGTAACACCCAAGTAGATCCTTGTCATTTGATTGGAAGTCACCCCTCATTGAATGGAATATTCCATCTTTCAGCTCATGAAAATGTTTTCACCATTTCACAAATAAACACTGGTTACTTGTATAATATCACACTGTTGTTGCCATGGATCGACCAATCAGATTTGATGATTTAAGTTTGGTTGAAGATAACAGGTATTAAATGCAGAATATTTTTGAAGAAACGGAAAAAGCAATCTGCTTACAAATGTGAAAAAACAATTTAATATAAGAGAAACAGTTTGTACAAGTGTTAATGTGATTATGCAGTTGTTTTTTGGTTTGTTTTTTTTTGTAACAGAGAGCTGCTTATTCTCCTAAAGAGTTCCTGAATGCTTCACGGCCTCCTTGGTTCACCCCAGGCACCCAACAAGATTGCTCTGAGTTTCTTAAGTACCTCCTTGACAGGATCGATCAAGAGGAAAAATCCATCCGGAAATTTGAGGCAGATGTGCAGCGGACCAGAGAGAAGGTTGACCGAATGAGGAGAAAGAATGCAAACAAAAAGGAACTAGAGGGGGAGAGAATGATGGTGGAGGAAGGAGGTGATGATACGAGGAAGAAAATTCCAGAGTCAGGAAAACCGGAGAAGAGAAAAACAGATACAGACTCCTCATCTCCAGTTCCTTCCCAGTTAAGAAAGGAGGAGGTTAAGATGGAGGATGGAGGACACGATGGGGAAGAAGATGAAGCGAGTGGAGAAATGAAAGAAGCAAGTCAAACTCAACAGGTCGATTGCAGAGGTACGGCAATGGAATCAACAGAAGGCAAAACCGAAAGCGATGCATCCTTTATTTCATTGGCTCCATGTAAATTGTCTGATCATGGAAATCTGGTTTGCTCTCCACCAGAGGACACTTACCCGTGCGAATCACAATCCATACCAGTTAACATGGAAGAATTGAGACACGGTAAAGCTTCTGCAGATACCAAGACGAAGCTTCCCGATGTCGAGGCCAAGAAAACATTGCCTGAACCTAACACAGGGCCATCCATTGTCGAAAACTATTTTGCAGGTAAATCAGTCACTCGCATCTGCTGCTTAACCTGTAATAGTGTATCAAGTAGAACGGAAGCATTTTTTGATATCCCTCTTGCCTTTCCTGGATCAGATACAACAAGCAGCATGCGCGGGGGTGAGAGCTGTGCCAATAAAGACGACGGGAGCAAGTCACTTGCGCTGGCTGCTGACAGGTTAGCTCAGGAAGAGATTGCCTCGGGGAGTAAACAGTGGGAGTTAAATGGTGGGGCTGCTGCTTCTACATCAGCTGTTAAAGACATATTGTCAGGACCAGGGCAAAGTGGAGAGGGTATCGAATCCTCGAGAACATCTCCGAGTACTCTCGAGGAACTCCTGGTTCATTATCTAACTCCAGAACTCTTAACGGGTGATAATCAGTACCACTGTGAGAAGTGCAAATGTCTCAGGGACGCAGAAAAGCGCATCGAGATCTCTAAAGCTCCGAAAGTACTTGTGTTGACTCTCATGAGATTCTCCTACGATGTCAAGACACAGAGACGTTGCAAGATCTTGGCAGACGTCAAATTTCCCAAAGTCCTGAACATGGTGTTGAGTCAACAAAGCGGAGATACAAAAGAAGACGAGGATATAGATGGAGAAGTAGTCACAGGAATGGATGTAGGTGACCTGAGCCACGATGCTCCGTGCTCAAAGAGATTGCGGCAGAATAGTGTAAACATCAGTTCGCCTTGTGAGGGGGACGAGGATAGATTTAAATTTGCCTTGTGTGGTGTCGTTGTTCACTCTGGTCTCTCATCAGAGAGTGGGCATTATTACTGCTATGCAAGGAATTCAAGTTTATTCACCGATCCCAAACTGAAATCTAAGCAAGCCTCCCACCAAGAGCCCGAAGCTGGCGATGGTAAACTACAGAACCAGAGCAAAGAAGCTGAGGAGATTGACCTTTTGCCGGATCAGTGGTCTCTGTTTAACGATAGTCGGGTCTCGTTCTCATCTTACGACTCCTTTGGTAATGTGACTAAGCGCTTTCCCAAAGACACCGCGTACGTTCTTTTCTACAGACAAGTGCCTGAATCTGCTAAGCAGTCAGGGTTCCAGGCTATAGCTGGAATGCCAGCCGTTGAGATGCGGGAAAAATCCTTGAGAAAGGATCTTCAAGAAGCCGTTAGTAAGGACAACGCTCTCTATCTGAAGGTAAGAACATGACAAGAAGTTGCCATTTTATCGTAATGTACAAATTTAGAGAATTATTTCTTTGAGGGCTCCTTATCATCAGCAAACATTGTTGCTAGCAGTGATGGTCAAATTGTTCTCAGCATGATTATAACTGACCATCCTCTTCATTCGTCAATGAATTCGCTTTGATTACACTTGGGACCAGTTTCACTTTTCTCCTTCATTTTTTTTTAAACCCAGGAGCGTGAGCTGGAGGCCCGCACGATGGCTCTAAGAACTTCTCGAGGTGTGGAGAGCTATTCCTCAAATAATCGTAACTTTGACGACAGGAATGATCCTCCTAGTGGATGTGGTGGAGGAGGTGGAGGAATGGAACAACCGAGACTAGTCTTCTAACGGACTTCAGAAAGGTTCATTTCACAAATCAAAATGGAACAACCCAGACTAGTCTTCTAACGGACTTCAGAAAGGTTCATTCAAAAATCAAAATGCCAACATAAGCGCTATTCTAGTATTCATATGGATCAAAACAACAAATAATAAAATCTTAGAAATGTTTAGAGATTGGTTCTTTAGCCTTTAATTCCTGGAGTGATTTACCAGGATCCTTCCTCACTCCAACAAAATCCAACACCATATGGTAACTCAACAC
>CM021530.1:5780911-5806082 GCA_010994315.2 Pisaster ochraceus
GATGCTGTAATATAATATGGTTTTTAGATGTATACGTTCTTTCGTTGTCAATGTTTGTTTAACATGTAGAAGGGGATCCAGGCACAAGCATTTCCAATGTTTATTTCTCTTATTGTTTCCAACCTCAAAAAGCTTTAATTTGGAAAAACAATCAAGCGATAAATTCATCCTCTACAAATTGAACTCAACTTGTAACACAAGAAAATAATCACAACGAAAGTTATTTGACGATTGCTAGGTACGGCCGAAATAGGTGTGAATTTCCGAGGCACAGTGAGGAGTACATGGCGCTACGTTTAGAATTGTGTGAGTGCTAATGGGTTAAATGTAGGAGTAACCTTTTAATAACAAAAGAAGAATATTCTGAATTAAGGGGAATAAAAATGTTTTGTTTTTTTAAAGACCCCAAAAGAATAGAAGCATGTTGGTTGAAAAGCAGATTCGTGTCCTCTCCGCTATAATGGGATGTGGACAAAAAACTTGGCAATTATATAATGTTGGCTACTTGCGTACGTGTCAAAGAGGGCGCTATACAACTTGCCAGCTTAATTGTATAGTTCACTAAAATGTTAAAGAAAGCTGGTACTGGCAAGATATACACTGCCTTCATCTAAATACATGTACATACCTGCAGCGTCTGCTATGAAGCCTCCAACTACTGCACCAATCGCACGACTTGTGACTGAACTCATTTTTCCTGTTCAATTTTTTTAAAGCAAGTGCAAAAACAATTGATTGAAATTTCACCAACAGGAATTGATAGGTCGAGTTGAATTTTTTTACCACAATCAATGACAATCTGTGTTTTGCCTCAATGCCTGTGCTGTGTCAGTGTGTGATAATTGAGTGAAGTTCAGAATCAGAGTCAGACCGTGTTCAGACACAGACTGCCACTAACAATACAGCTTATATGATGTACAGTAGTCACAGACAGTCTAGTTATCATGTATAAACGCAGAAAGAATGTGGCATGTACATGTACAGTATCACTATTGTGTGGTTGTAAATTGCATAGTCATTATGATGGCCGCATCAGCAATGGGTCAACAATCAATCACTCACAGGGTATAACAACACAAACGAACCTGATGGATTGGATGGAAATGCACAAGCAGGCATGGCAGGAAGATAGCCCACCTTGTTGGGCTGTTATGGCTCTCTTTTAACATCGGTCATACTATTACTAGTATAATATGACCGATGTTAAAAGGGGGCCATACATAAGCATAACACTAACAGCCCAAATTTTAAAAGGTGGGCTAGGCAGGAAGAATGCCATGTCATGCCATGCAGGTTGCAGGAAATTGTTTGTTTGGTCAATGATTTTTACGTAAACAAATCTTGCAGTTGCCTCGAGACTTCAGCTAAAATGAGTTTCATTAATGGGTTGTAAATTAAAATACAAAGTAAATACTGAAATAGATTCTCCTGTTTACCCTTTCAATGTATGTGATGTCTGTCTGTTGCGCTGATGAGGCGTGTGTAGCTTTACCGTCTGATCCAAACAAAAGCTATTTTGTTTTCAGGCACATTGTCACAAGAAGGATCCTTGTCATTAGTTGATGTCGTTGATATATCACGTAACTGACCAATCAAAGCAGCTTTGACATACGGGTTTGGGCTGTTTTAATTACGGTTCAACTCTGGAGGGCGCTGCAAAACATAACCACAGGTTTGAAAAAATCATTGCGGCGGCTTGACACCGATCCAGAGCAGCGACTGTTTTTACTTTACTTTAGTGTATCTGTTGTTCCATAGACTTTTGACAGCTAGACCTAGACCTAGCACTTTAATTAAGCAGACGGTCACAGCGGCCAACACAGTTCTACAGAGAGTACCGAAAACTGCGCGAATTAAGGCACATCTTTGGCTGGGAAAGTTCACTGGACACTGCACTGGGATTGGGAAAGCCTTACTAACTAGGCATAGGCCTAGTTACAGACAGAAATTGGTTGTTTTCTCTTGCTTTTTTTGCCTTTGATGACGGAAAACGAGGTAAGATATTTAGCTAAATCGTTAACATTACAATTTACATCCACAATCTTTTAATATTTAAAATGTTATGGCCCGATCAGAAATATTTTCAGACGTGTTGTTTTTATTTATGTAATTTGACTTTTGATCTAAATCGTTATCGGCAAAGTCTCTTCTTAATCTTATTCTTAGTCTTCTGTCCTATGTAGTCAGAACTACACAATGGAAAACCTGTCCAAATTAAAGGATTCAACAAATACCATAAAAATATCCACTCTGACAAACAATCCTTTTTTCCCCGCAGAGGTTTATTTTCTAAAATGAAGGTCATAAAGACCACAATGAAGGTTACTATGACCAAAATGAAGGTCACGGAGACCAAAATGAACTTCATGAAGGTCACTAAGACTAAACTAAAGCCAAAGGTCACCAAAACCAAAATGAAGGTCACTTTGACCAAAACATATGTCAATCAAACCAAAAGTTACAACTCTCAAGTTATCAAGCCAAATTTTTAATTGTTCCCACACTCGCCCTCGTGGACTTGCCACTCATGCACACGAGCAAAAGTCTGTTGGTTACAGATCACATTAATATTCACACCAGCTAATGAATATGCATTAAAAAGTAAACGTGAGGATTTCCCTATGACAACACTACCTTTTAAGAAACAAAAGACTTTTGTAAAGACAGAGAAAAGCCACCGCGCCAACCTGAATGCTCCTATAGTGACTTGGTAGCTGCTAATTCAAATTGCAATTGCTAACGCTGACTGTTAAGTGTTTGTATTACTATTGTATTACTATTAGTAATACTACAAACACCTAACAGTCAGCGCTAGCAATGTTCTGTCCCAACTTAGAATTGGCCCAACTATAGTTGGGACAGGTCCCAATTTGAGTGTTGTTACAGTTGGGATGGCCCAACTACCATGTATAGCTGGGATCCGGAGATCGATCTGTCACCAAGCAGGGAACTAGTATCAGGCACTGTTACACCAGATTAACCTTGCATGGGATGGTCACAACAGTCTAGACTTAGGGATCTCTTATCTCTCCATGCATTTAAGTTAGTGTAGCAAGCCAATATTTGCAGTTTACGACCAGTGTATCGAGCCAATACGCGCGAATTATGGCTGTTACACAAAAACAATTAAAAACATTCTGTTTGTATTTTGGGTTGTCATTGTTGTTGTTGGTTTTAGTTTTTCTTCAGATCAAATCCTAATGATAACATTATTAAAATGCCCTAGATTGCACAGGGGTTTTAAAACCAAAGATAAACACCAAGTGAAAAAACCTTCCGAGGACGTCGTTTCAATCAGCGTGCATGGGCCGAACTTCCAAAAAGTGGGCCCAGATGCCCCCTAGTTTAGAAAAATCCTGAAAAGAACCCTGAGACTGCTGGAGGTGGGTGGTGAGGGTAAAATCAGTGAGGGTAAAATCAGTTCCATGATGATGGAGAAACAATTGACTCTCAAGTTTTCATGTTAAGTTTATAAGCCCCATAGCGGAGAGGAACTTGAAAGGATCAACAATAACTTCAGAGGTCCACTTATTATGGTTATTACTATCATTGTCACTATCAGTCATGATCAGACAATCCCAGCTTTAGTTGGGCCGACCTAACTGTATTTAAAGCCGGAATGGCAATGAAAATGCGCAGTGTCTGTTTGCGGGAACTTTTACCTTGCAAAATGTACATGTATACTGTAAGTCTGGTTCTGGGCCAACATTGTCTTTGTGACTTAGTATTTACGAGATGGGAATCAGACCATATACAATGCCAGACTTTATCATTTTAGGTTGAACAAAGAAAAATTACTAGAGCAGGACTTGAACCTGCGACCTCTGACTGGATTAACGTGCCGGCACTTAACTGAGCTATATAGATTTTGGTAACAGTCGTCTTTGTCACCTACGAAGCTACAAAAATTACAAAACGCAGAGTCTGTACGCATTGTCACACTTACCAGGCAACACACTCACAATACACCGGTATATATACAGTAATATACCTCCTATGGTTAATATTTCTTTGGTAAAACCATATGCTCCTGTACGATCGCTTCGATCTTCTAATACATTGCTTGTTCCTACAGTAAGAGTAGGAAATCATGGGGCGGTTGGTCATTTCCGCATGCTGGACCTGCTCTCTGGAATAACTCACCACTACATATTCGTAATATTTCTAGTGTGGAAACCTTTAAGATTAGTTTGAAAACTGACTTGTTCAATATGGCTTATCTGTTATTGTTCTCTGTCTGATTTTCCTCTTTCTTTACTTTGTGAGGATTCACTCTCATGCGCCTTGAGCACCTTAATTTGATGGATATACGCAATACAAGTACTAGTATTATTATACTAGCCCTAATGTTGGCTGTCTCCCGTTGGCGGTCTCCACGAGAGCCACAAATCAGAAGAAAAAAAACGGAAAAAATACTATCCATTTCAAAATAGGAGTCAATTTATAATAATAAAAGAAGAATTTTCTTGGTTTTTGGTATGAAAGAACAATTTTGAAAAAACAAAGCCTTATGGGAATCGAACCCGGAGTGCGTTGGTTGAAATGGGGTTTTATTTCATAAAAACAAAAAGCATAATCTGTTACTCTGTAATGTCAGAACTGAAATCTTGATTACTTTGTGAAACACCTGGATTTTCCCCGACAATATGAACCCAATAAGTCCCACCTGCTATGACCTACAATTTGTCAGAAAATTTACCTAAAATAGACAAATCAAGGGAAAAGCCATTACCTGCTAAGGGCCTGGAAGTCTCTGATTACCCTGCAGTAAGTTTATACTGAAGCTGGAGTTGGTGTTGATTTACTTGGCTTGGGGCAATTGGGGGCCAAGTGAGGGGGTTGACATTAGAATAGAATTCTACTTTTTTTTTAAAACCTATAAATAGGCTTAGTATCAGTATAGCAATGAAAATATCAGCATGGCTGAATTCTTGCTGGAATGCCACTGGTGCAGATTTGTGGTGAATAATTGCGAAAATACTCTGAAGTGGGTTGAATGCATTTTCGCTGTGAATTGTGATGCGATTTATACAGCACCAGAGTCATTGTTGAGGTGCCATAAAATCGCTGCACTTCTTCATATTTCTACCTCCATGGTTATATTCACCAGCATACACAGATTTATTGATCTCCTTAGGTCATGTTTTTAACATGGGGCCAGTGCAAAGTGCACCATTGGAGTTTGTAAATGTCAAGCACAAACTGGCAGTGAATAAAGCTGGCCTTTAGAATAACATCCAATGTGATGCATTCATGCATGAAGGTGTTGAATCAATACAACTGACAATCTGCAACTAATACCCCTTTGGAATGGACTGCTGGAGGAGTTGTGATTTGTCTATGGGAATTCAGCCATTGGGTTGAGTATGTGTAGTGGCAGGTGCTAAATATTTCACCATTAATACATAGAATAAAAACCTTTTTGTTAAATTTGCATCAGGGATACAGAGTATTATTTGGTTTTACCCTGACACCGGTGTGTGTAAGCACTGTATACTCAGTACTTTCCCGAGTTCTGTGGCAACAATTCACGGGCAATACTCGGTTAGGACTCGAACCCACGACCTTTGCCATTCTAGAGCAGATGTCTTGTACCAACTAGACCACCGTGATTGCCTTGAAGTTAGAGGCAGTTCAAAGAACCTTGTAGTTGTACCATGAGAGAAACAGTTTTCCAATGATAGAAGATTGTCATGGTTGGTTGGGTGCTTTCAAACTTGGAGTTTTAAATATAGTTTTCCCCTATTTTAAGAAATCTGTATGCTATTCGTACATTAGGAACATCAGGCTTGGAACTACAGAGGCCATGAAGGCCATGGTCTCTGTTGCCCCATCAAAAATATCTCAGTCATAGACTTTTAACAGTTTCCAACGGGAATGTCCTTTTTAATACAAAAATAGCCTTGCCCTCTCAAAGCGAAGATGGAGTTCTAGGCCAAGAACATTACAATAAATGTATGTCCTGGTATGAAGTTAGAGGGTGGGTTGGATTGTAACATTCGGAATAGACCACACTCTTGTACGCATGTATTTTTTGAGAGCTGGAACAGTGTGAGCAGGGCTTTCAAATACATTTTGATTACTGAGTAAAGAGCAAAAATTGGGTGGTGGAGGGAAAGGTGGGGCATTTGGTGAGCCTTTGATGCCTGAAGCTGAAAGACTTGCCCCTTAAAATGGTTCTAGATTCACTAGAAAATGCAAAGATTCATTGCACCCTATTTACAATTTCTACATTGTCATGTTATCAACAGAAAGGGTAACACCAGTTAAAGCTTTAAGAGCTACAGGCCCTACGGTCTGGTGTATTTTTCCTTATAATTTGAACCCTGGTAGCTCTGCGGCATTTAAAGCATATAATGTAAAAGCAAGGATGCATCATGGTCCTATGTCTTCATGTACTTATGAGCTGTAAATTTAGTGATATTTGAAGCTTTGCATGGATCAGAACTGTGGATCTGAAAAACTATAACTAGTAAACTTGGGGGGTACAACCATGTCCAAGTCTTTTGGGAGAACCATTGGCTCTGAGTAGACCTGTGTTCTTGAAATGTCTCCTTGAAGATGTTAATCTCATGGTTTGAAAGCTTTTGGGACCACATCCCTGCAGAGAGGTGCTTGCATCAGCTAATGATCCATGAAGGTCGTCATTCCTTTGAAGCAGATTCCTGAGCAGTCCTTTAGGCTGTGACTGTTCCATCCCAACTTAAGAACAGTCCCAACTATAGTTGGGACCAGTTCAAATTTGAGTGTTCCTCATTGGTTATATAGTTGGGGCGAGCCAACTATATCTGGGATTGCCTGAAAGTGATAGTAATAAACTTAGAGCTTTAACCACGATCAGTGACCTCTCATCTGATGTAACTTTCGATTCTGTCAAGTTTCTCTTGAACTAATGTTATGGTAGGATGGGGCTCATACGTGTTACATAGTAGTCATCATGGCAAAACTCAAGAAGAATCAATTAATGCTGGTCCCCAGCACAAAACTGGTATTTCAAAATCCGCCAGCCTCACCAGTGGGGCTACTCTGCAAATTGGAAGCTATAGTTGGGCTATCCCAATTGTAACACTCAAGTTGGGATCTTCCTCAACTACAGTTGGGACGATTCTATAGTTGGGACGGAACGTGATAATGAAATTTGATTTCTGTGGGAACTCCCAATGTCTGGAAGGGATGATTAATGGTCCTAGGTCTGACCACAGAGAAAGTTTTCTTTTTGACAGTTAACTCTTTAGTGATTACACTCCCCACTTACAAGAATAAATAAACAGCTGCACCTGTCAAAGCTTACCTGTAAGTCTTTCAAGGTTTAGTTGTGAAGTAGGAACACAGTAGTGTCAATTGTTTGCAAAACCATCAAACTAATCTACTCCTTTGTGTCCTGAAGTCCTACCAATTTACTTCAAATAGACTTTAGAAGTTACAGCCCATTGCATGCAAGTCTGGTAATTTTGATACTCAATTGGTTCTTGATTTTTTTAAATACAACGTTTTGGGGTACTCTCATTTCCACGTTACGATCACTTTGAAGCAATTATACATGATTGGAAATAAAACTGTAATTCTACATCAGGAATGTCAGGAAATATTTAGTGATAACTTTTTTTGTGGTTTTTGTACTTTATTTTTGAAATAAAAGGTTGCATCTCTTTGTATCAAACATGGAGCTCCATGTACCAATGTACATGCATTGCTAGCTTCATTTTAGTTAACGATTATTTGATCAATTTTGAGTTGAATAAGACAAATTGACTAGAATGGGATTTGAACCTGCGACCTCCAGATTAATGTCTGGGCGCTGTCATCTAGCCCTATAATGTTTGCAGTCTCCCTAATTTGTCACTATCTTTGTTCGGAAGTCAGAAGTCAGTCAACCTCTGCTGTATGACCAGGGATCACACCCAAGTTTACGATACAACCTGGGATGTGATTTTTTATTTCAAAATATAAAGTTTTGAAAACACAGAAGGTTGTCACTATATATTTTCTGATATTCCTGACTTAGAATTACAGATTTAGAATTACCTTGTACTTGCTCCAAAGGGATCATATTGTGGAATTGAGAGCACCAAACTTTGTATTTTAAAGAATCAAGAACTAATTGGGTATCAAAATTACCGGCCTTGCATATGCAGAGCTGCCAACATTTACGTCTTGCAATCAGGGAGATTTTGTACAGCAATCAGGGTTATATTTACGTTCAACATAACAGGGAAAAAAGTTTCCATAATCAGAAAGATTCAAAATTGTTCATCAGAACATGGGAAAGATTGGTTTATTTTCAGGGAACTTTTACGCAGAATCAAGGAGAGTTGGCAGCTCTCTATATACACGGTGTAAGAATGAGCCATCAATGACAGCACAAGATTCCCTCGGTTCTGCTTGAGTCACAATATTACAGGACCGCATGGGCAGCCTGGATATTTAATAGGAAGATTTAATGAATGAGATTTCACAGCTGGTTAGCAGATGACCATGAGGCAAATTGAGTCGAAGCTAAGTGAGAAGAAATGAGAATCTTGTAAAGAACGTTGACACCATTGGTAATTGTCAAAGACCAATATCCGCGCTTTATGTGACCCAACATTGAGCAAACCTGTGAAAGTTTAAGCTCAATATTGGTCGTCAGAGTCACTAGAGAATAGTGAGAAGAAAAACAAATCCCTTGTACTGTTTTCGGACATCAAGCTTTCCGCTTTTGAGATCAAAGTTAGTTGTTGTACTCATTTCTCAAAACTAAAGCATTTCAGGCTAAAATTGTGCAGCAAAGTTTTCCACCATGACCATCTTATGTGCAAATCTGTGATGTCTGAATAAATATTTTCATTCTTAATGCCCTTTAATGTGCATGAGGCAATGTCAACATTTGCTCCTTGTCATCATGCACTCCACACCAACCCACATACCACTGCCTCATGGTTCCATGTACCTCACACATGCTTTATATGTAGGTTAATAAGACCAGAGGGCTTCTGAATCTCCAAGGGACCCCCCCCCAAGAAAAATTGCTCATCTCTATTTATTTATTTTAACTCTTTGGACAGATTAGTGGCTATGCGCCCTCAGGAAAGAGTTAAAGTAATGAACCTGTTAACTAGGTAGGAGAGAGCCTTACCAGACTCCAGAACAACACAATTAGAAGTAAAACTAATATGAAATGATACAGTATTTACATAATCGATTGAGGGACATCAAATATATACTTTTCATCTTCACATGTTTTTTCTGCGGTGGCTCATATTCATCAATTCCTTGAGAACTGATGGGTTTTTTTTTGGCGGCGTTATATTGCGTTATATTGTTGTACGATTGTGTCATATCGCAGTATTTTATTGCATTATATCGCCATAGTTTATTGCATTATATAGCCATCTTTTATTGCGTTATACATGTATCCCCATACTAATTGTGTTATAAATATCACTGTACCTTTGCGTTAGAATGCTGTACTTTTGCGTTTAATGCCCATATTGTTGCGTTACATTGCCGTATAATGTTGCCTTATATCGCTGCATTTTAAAGCGATATATCACTGTACGGCGGTATAACGCAATAGTGCGGCGATATAATATGAAAGCCGGTAACGGCGATATAACCCAATTATATGGCAATATATCGCCAGTAAAAACATGAGGCATTGGAAAACATGAACCACCGCATTTTTCATTGTTTTCCTGGAAATCAATCTAGAGGTAAAATGTGTCATAGAATTAATAAAGCATGAAAGAGTCCAGATTTCACAACACGGCTTCTGAATTAACTAGAAACATACACCTCTGTCACCAACCCATGGTAGATCACTTTAATTGCAGTTTCTCAAATAAAATTGAGATCGAATGAGAAACCATAAATTGAAAATATTTAGCATAAATTGTTTCAACGCTTCAGTTGTCCCATTTATTGATATTGAATAAGTAGATCAATTCCTCGTTAGGGGACGTGTCATGTCAACAACGAGTACAATTTATGCAAATGTCTGTCTGCTACAAAGAGAAGATTCACATACAATTGTTGTTCTCTCACGTGTAAAATTCTGATCATGTTCCTCAGTGTATGGTGTAACATTCCAGAGTTATTTTACCAGGTGCAGTTTCTGTTCCATTACCAGTACATAACACCTGATTTTTATTTTGTTAAATATTTGTTATCATAAAACACAGTAATTGTTTGTAGTTGATATAAATATATTAAAAAAACACTTTCTAAATGGGAAATTAACAATCATGGGATGGGGAACAAGTGTGTAAAGGATTATTTTGTCCCGCCAGTGCCAAAACGTTGTATTTCCTAAAATAGTAGGTTTACGTTATGCTTGAGTTTGAAATTGTCAAAACAACATTTTGAAATAGCCCAGATGTTCACACAAAACAAGTGCAAGTGCTTCAACAAATGATTACTGAAAAAGAAATCACGAGGTGTGTGATGTTCACATGATCATTTTTTAAGTTTGGAGGATGGAAAACATACAAATTAATAACTAGCCTGAAATTTCATCTTTGAGAGGGCAAGGCCATTTTCATTTTGCACAGGGGCACTTCCATTGGAAAATCTTTCAAGTCTATGGGGAAACTTCTGAAGGGGGCACCAAGGCCAAGACCAGAGGCAACATAGGCCATGGCCTGTGTGGCCTCCGTGTAATTCCTGGCCTGAAATTAGTCATCGCAGAGATGGAAAAAACACCATGCATGACAAAATATTTATGTAATTGATGTGGAAACTGGGCCTGTGAAGTGTATCTCTCATCACCCTCCATAAATTGCCCCCCCTTGCAGTACATCCTGAGTAAACCATGGGGGTATACACTCAGCTTTCCTCCATGGTCACCAGACAGCCAAACCAGAACTGTAAATCCTTCAGAACAGTTTAAACCACAGCTGCTTGATATCAATTCGTCTTCCTCATCTCCCAAGTCATATGGCCTTCCTGTTTGTACAAGATGCACCATGAATAAGATAACAAGCCTTTGGGATTGCAACATCCCCCCCCTGACTCCTCCTTACACCAATTGAGGATCACCATAGTAGTGGGTGCATGCTCCTCGATGATGGAGGATGACGGAGGGAGAGCTGTGCTGAGCAGATTTCTGGACTGATAGGATGGTGTTTTCTAATTTAACTTTTGGAGGTTATGTTGACGCACTCAGCATCTGCTTTGGATGGAATAATGATGCCCAGATGACGGTGACCTTTTGCATCACTGGTGAGGTAGGCATAGTGTGTAGATCATCACGTTGATCGCAGCATGGGAACTCATCCTATATCATCATCAGTGCAATTATGATTAGCATCCAGCGGTAGCTGAGCATTTGGATTTGGTTTTATATTCCTACTCGGGTCATCTGGGTCGAATAGCTGGAGTCTTTAGATAAAGTCAGCTCCTAATTTGGACTGCTGTACATTAATGAGTGCTGGTGAGGTTGTTGTCGTAAGAATGCCCGAGATTTCTGTTTGTTGTGTTTCTGTTGCGTCACTAATTGTTACCATTTACTTTCAACTGTCTACTTCTTTCAATACGCAACTTCACACAATTAGTCATGTGTGTAAATAATTAATTATTCACAAGTACATAGTTTGTGTATGCAATCACTGTTCAAATCATTCAACCTAGAGTTTAAGTTATGTCATAATTATTACTATCGGAGATCAATGGAAAATATTCACCAACAATTTGTGCACAGTTACAGCCATTTTATCTGTAAATATTTCTACCGAATGTTGAAAAGCCATAGGTGCCAATTTAGTGAATCAAGCTGCCCAGTACTCAAAAGCTGAAAACATTGGATATTCATGTATTGGATTTGTGTTCATTCACTCCCAGCTCTCACAAACGTAAAAAATTTCAATTAACGTGTCTGATGTCAGCCACCCACGATGTAATTTGCACAACGCCTATTCCCTTGTAAGGAAGGGTTAATAGGTGGACATGTTTTCCTTTTCTTCACTATGCCAAGAGTCTTGGCCCTCGAGTTCCAGACGGAATTTCATCCAGGAGGGCTCAAGATGGTATTATCTTCCTTCTGGCATCTTAGGGGGAAAGAGAAGGAGGTTGGCCTAGATTCTAATTTCAGAAGGGAGGCTGGTAGCCCGGTCATCTTCTGGTATTCCAGATGCGTAGCTCCAGGCTCCTTGCTGCATGCATCTCTGGTGCTCCTTTTTTTACCTTTAAACTTTCCTAACTTTTATCATTGATGTCTTGAGATGGACAAGAATCAAATGGTCTAGACACTTGGAATGTGAAGACAGTTGTTCCAGATGGTTGGTCTTGGTATATTATTCGTTTACGTGGTTGTAAAGTTGCTGTTGAACAGGGAGTTATTGAGACCATTCATAATCGAGGAATGGTGATTGTTGGAGACCAATTTGAAAACAAAATAAAACATACAGGCAACTATCAGGCCTATTGTTTACAAAGTTTTGAGAGGTTGGTTTTGAGCAGAGAGGTTTTTTCATCTTCTTTTTTTACAGCATATTTATTTGATACCTTTGAAGACGTTTTGTAAAACCAGGGCCAAATATCTGAGAGCTGCTTTAGCAGACAACATTGCTTAACAATTTTGTGCTAAGCAAATTTAACAAGGTAGCCGTCAGAGATTGTGCTTAGGACATTGCACTTTGGCTACTAACCTTATTCTGATAAGAATCATTTTTTTATAATGTTTACATTGTTTTCAAACATCAGGTTATAGACACGCAAGGTTAAATCGAAATGTTTTACTCATCTCTCAAAAACGAGCATTTTGGAGCAAAACTAATTCAAGGGAAGTAGTTCACCCTGACCATCTATATGCCATGTTAGTTTAATAAGAGGAATTCAGTGAACATTTTTATATATTATCAATATTACACCGCACACTATATAATCACCATTTTATTACTATATATCTGTATATATGAAAAGCGTATAATTTTTATCAAACTTCAGAAAATAATTTATCTTATCACAGTTACTGATTGCATGATTTAGGATTCATTTGCATTAAGCCAATGAACCTTGGAGTTAGAGATATTCTAAGAACCTATGAATATAATGTTAATGTCTGTAAAATGTGGTTGAAGTGGACTTTGCCCGTTTTATTTATTCTGTCTTTAAAAAAAACCACGAAGCTTTCAATACCAATGTTGTAAATTCGTGTTTCTACTGATGGTTATTGCAAGCATATTCTATTTTCTTTGAAGAGATGCAATAAATATTTTTCTAATACATCAAAATAAATTATCTTGTGAAATTCAGCAAACCGTTTTTTTTTGTTGCATAAAGGTATGTTTTGGAAATTTTAATCAAATCAACTTGAAATATTTTTCTTTTACAATTTCATGTTAATTAATTGAGATACAACAACAACTAATAGCTTTGCACGCTTAATACATACGTATTATGTTTTGAAAAAACTAAATCAAAATAAAAGCTGGGTGTTGAAGAATTATTTTCTTAAATAAGGAAGTTTGTTACTAATAATAAGATGACAAATATTTCTCAGTACCATTGGAGTATTCAGGTTTTAATACAACAATGTAAGGTTTCTGAGTTAAATCATCTTTCAGGTTTTTTTTTAAAACGAATCACGTTTCTTTCCTTTAATTCAGCTTGGTAGACTTGTTGATAATTCATGATAGAGAAACGGCAGTATCTGGTGATACTGGTGTTGTTCTCTCAATACTGTTGGCTCCCCGAGACTACTGGCTCTCACAACTAGGGCCCCATTATACTCGGGAGCCAGCAGTCTTGGAGGGCTCTCTCACAAGAGAGCAGCATTATCAGAGAGCAGCATTATCGCTAGAGTCTTGGGAGAGCCGTTACACTATCTCTGTGACAGACATTTAACGACTTGTCCACAAGTCTAGACTGTTTAGACATTGCACTGTGGATATAAACCAAGACCCAGCCACAGAACCAGTTGACTACATGACCTTTCAGACCCCAAAAGCCATAGGATACGCACACATATGAACACTCGTACCTGTACCTATAACAAAATGAATACATCAACTGTCACATTCCATCCAGGTTTGTCATACATCATGCCAATATCATAGCAAATAACATCAAATGTTGCAAGCTGAACTGCGAGCTATGTACTTTTATGACAGTCCTGGTACCAGGTTAACTGCATTGCACACATGAGATCTCCTGGTAGTTGGGGAAACCTCAATTTGATTTATGTATATTTGCTTCAATTAAGGACATCAAGAGATTCTTGCTACTGGTACTGCCAGCTGTAATCTGGTGAAGATAGTCTGGCCTAGGCTTGCAACAAATCTGGATAATCTGGTATTCCTGATGGTACCTAAACTACCATGAAAGAATTAATAAATGGTGGAGATTAAATGACAAGTTTAAACCTACAAGCAGAAAGGGTATAACAATCAAATGTATGAGCTACATGTAATTATGAAAAAAATGGCAGTTGGTGTGACAAAGCTTTTGAAAAAGGTATGCATGTATAGTATTTGTTTTTGTGAGCTCAAAAATCTGAGCACCTCTGGAACACCCATTTTACCATGAAGACAAAATAAATCGCTTTAATTCACCCAGTATTTGTAATGGTGGGGGACTCTTTCTTCTGACACCATGATACAACCGAGCACGGAGCTAGTATGTTTTGATTTGACGAGACAAGTGATTGAGTACACCAGCCTGTAAGTTCAAGGGTCTGTATTACTTTACCCAAATCTCCAGTTGTGGCCATGTAGTGTACCTCTAAAAGGTGCACAGTGAAAACATGCTGTGCTGAGATTTGCAACAGTATGATGATGGGTGTTGCAAAGTGAAATGGAGGGACCGACATGCTGGTGGTAGTGGTGTGGTACACACACCCCCAGGCAATCGACATCTGCTTGTGTATCAATACATGGTAACACAATTTGAAGTCTGTGTGTAGTGTTCATTTTGTTGACTTAAGGTTGATTTAAACATTAAGCTATAAAAATGAAAGCCCACTATTGCCTAGAAGAACACTTTGAACATAGCTTACTGCAAGATCAGAAGTGTTGCCTACAACACGAGAATAGAAATTAACCCTTAATCTATTGGTCTTTATTTGATCAACTTATCTAAATTCGACCACATTAAATGATAAGATATAATAGAAATTCATAATATATTGACTTATTTTGCAGTGGTTGTCAGCTTTGGATTTAGTAAAGTTTTAATGATCTTAATATGATTCGCAACAACTGATAAAGTTGTTGTTACTATCCAAAACAATGTTTTCAGTAGTTGATAAATATTGAGAAGCTTGTATTTATTTGTGGCATTTGGATTTTGATTAATGTTGCCTGGTGGTACTGTATATGTTTACATAGTACCCCTTTACAAAATTGTAATCAAATTATTCTTCTGAGTGAGCAGTCATGTCAATATGTGTGCGTGTTTTTTGTCACAAATAGGAAAAAAAGAAACGATTTAGCCGTGGTAAAAACTGCAGTTTGTTCTCCTAATTTGTGCCACTGCTATCATAAAGCAGTTACATGTTTTCTGAATGACTTGAAATTTCCTTTTCACGTTGTCATTACTTCTAACAAAGCCTTGATCATTTCTTATTCTCGTCCTAACTGGTCGTAAGTGTGGGTAAACAAGAAAACATTTCCCCGACATAAAAGTACGAGCCCCTGAACACGAAATCTACTCACTCTCACATTCAGCAAACCCATAGCATGACCTAGTTGAATGAATTATCACCATAGAGTCCCTGCTCTTGGCATTGTTGTTGTCACATTTCCGCAATGCCAATGTTCAGTCACCATGAAGGTCCAATTTTACCTTGATGAATTACGCCGACCACATCCGTACTTCTTTTCATCTTGGAGGCAGTTACAGGGTAATAGTAGCGGGGCGGCCGGCTTATTAATATATTTTTGATGACAATGAAAGAGACCCAAGAGACGTTCCTTGTGTTATTCGTCTCGGAGGGAGGTTCATTTTGGGAGAGAGTTTGTAGGGCTAGGTGGTTCTATAATCAGATTGTGTTGGCATGTGGTAAAAAACTGCCTCTAAGATATTGGGGCTTGATTAGAATACAGTATGGCAAAACTGAAATCTATTTCGAGTTGTCTGGAAAAAAGTGGAAAATCAGTAATTTACATAGTATTTTTATGATGATATTTAGATACATATTTTACTCAACTAAACCAGACTATTAAAAATGGTTTACACTCCCAGTGTGTAGTTTACTGCTCTCAACTGTCATTCATTTCTCCATAGAGCAAGAGGATATTACACTGATAGGGCTATGAGTGAGAGACTTTTGATCAGTCTATACCAATGACCGTCTGGCTTTTGCACAATTTTGTAAAAACCATAGAGGAGACACTGTGGGTCCTTCCTGTATGGAAAAACCATAGAGCAATTATGGATAACGTTTGTTTATCCAATAATTGAAGAATGCTGTTTAGTGCGGGATCAAGAAGGGGAGAAGGTCCAAGTCAGTACTCCCAGCAGTGACTGCTCTTTGTGCCAACACCCTTATGTTCTGAAAAAACCCTAAAGATTTACATGCTAAGGTTAGGGTTAGGAAATTACTCTTGCAGCGTCATAACTTAGGGGTGTCGGAACATAGGTAAAGGGAAGGGGGGGATGGTGGCGATTTCAATCATGTGAAATCTATCTCAATTTCACATGTTGTAAACCGTAATTCCACATGGGACCATTTATTTCCGCTGAATAAAAGTTCAAGTTTGTTCTCAAATCAACCTAAATCTACTGTAAGTCAACAACCAGCTGAACGCTGTAAATGAATCTCCCGCAACCAGACAACGGATCGTTTCGCAGGAGGGGGGGTGCATTAGGTTCCTTGCAGAAAAATTCTGCTAGTGTAAGATTTTGTTGTAGGTCGGGACTACTACACAATTTCTCAGTGTTTGAGAAACAAGGAATGTAGGACATGCAACAAAACTTACTGTCCTTTCACACGAAGCTTGTTTTGTAATAACCCACAAACATTCAAAACAGTTTGCCAGGTTTTTTCTTCTTCTGTGTCTTGTGAAAAGGGGGGCTTATTTCTCCACGAGAAGAGGTGAATACCCCAGACACGAAAAATAAACAATAACGACATCCAACAATAAAAGGCATTCATCTTCCTGGATGTCTAAATAGAACAATGCATGGACTTATTGGGTGGGTTTTTATCATGGCAGACGTCTCAAGGTCTCTTCCATTATGAGATATTCACACATGAGGACATCTTTCTCTTCCTTTAGCTTGTTATGACTGGCATGGGCTGACAGAAAATCAATAGGAATATATCCCACCTAACCTTGCCCCATGGATGGATTTACTGTGTATGTATATATATGAAAAATGGTTTATACAAAACAATCAGGGACATGCATCATCAGATGACCAAGGAATGTAGGTTGGCGGTGAGATGAATGGTTGTGGATTCAGTGGGTAGACTTGATGTAAGACCTTTGGTTGTATTCAAGCTGTAGTCTGAAAACGCTTGATGTTGTCTGTATATTTTTAATTTGACAAGTTTAAGGAGGAAGGAATAAGAAGGCACCTTAAGCATTGACTTTTAGATTGTGCATGTCAGTAATGTTAGTTTTCGGGTGATCTTCTTAAAATCTGGTATTCAAATATATTGTAGACATCAGGATCATTACTACCTCCATTCTTTTTTATATTTTTGGTTACCTCAATATAGGATGCCTGTAGCTATAGGGCAAGCTCAAGGGGGGAGTTCTAGTGGTAAGACATCTGCTCTAGAATGGCAAAGGTTGTGGAATTCTACCCAAGTAAAATGCCTGTGGATCATTTGTTTTACATGATTCTGGAAAGCACTGAGTAGGCCAATACAGTGCTTAACAGTAACACTGTATGGATTAAACACAAGTAATACTATTCATCCCGATACAAGTTTAACACCTATTTTCACTTTTGTTTTCCTGTTCATTTTTGTAAACCACGTTGGCTCTTCCACGTGTTCCAATCCAGACGGCCCCTACATTTTGACTGTTGTATGTTTATTTAATCACCTTTATAGTACATTCAGACAATGGTTATTCCCAAGGTCTGTAAGGAAGGAACTGTAAATAGTTGTCAACAGTAATGTACAGATGTGTCCAGGGTTCTCTTCACTTTTGCTTCCGCTGTCCTTGATTAATCCATGAATCCTTCACCCACTACACACTGGCCAATGTGATTATGAATTCCGTGATTATATATACCCAGTTGGAGAAGGTAAAAACATAAAAACATGATCTCTCTAATGGCTGATGAGCAACGGATATCTAGTTACAATGTAATGCACATGAAGATGATGAAACATTGCCAAAGTGGACAATATGGAATGGTGACTCATACCTTGTATTTTTTCTCATCTGTCTGCACTTGAGCTAAAAATATCATCTGAGCTTACTAGCCCAGGACTGGGAAAACGGCATTTTTACCATTGTGTGAGTGTGTAGGAAATCCTTTATCCCCTGGTTTGCCACAGACGGCATTTGTTACCATTTATGCGTGTTGTTGTCTCGTGTAGACACCGTTTTCAGCTTGTTGATATTTTGGTCTCTAGTCTGATTTGAAACATTTGCAGAGGTGCCATTAATGTCTCAGCTGGCAGTGTTTCCGCATGATTGGGATTTGTGTTTTTTTTTATTACTTAGCTTGTGTCAAAACATTGTATAGGTACACATTTCATGGAATGATTTATTGTGTCATTTTGCTGTATTTCTTATTCCAAGTCTAAAAATCACATGACAATTGACATGCTCTAAGGCATACCAAACAATGGCAGAAACTGCTGTTTCAGTTCCCAGTTTTATTTTTTTATTGAGATGTAGTGTTGACCTACATGGTTGTGTCACATGTTTTTAAAAAATATATTTTTAATACACCATTCACATGCTCCATATAATTTTACAAGAGATACATTTTTAGTGTGTTATATGTGCATGAAGTGCCAACTTTAGCAGTGGCATCTGGTGATTGGCAACGCAGGACCTCGTCTGTGTGCTTATTAATATTAGAACCTAAAGGGAGGGTATAGCTTTGGTAATTACTTCAAAAATGAACGTCCTTTAAAAGCTTTCTTGATAAGAACCACTGCAGCTGTTGATTATGTCTCACACTTTGAGAAACGATCCCCTTGAAAGGAGTGTGGTTTTTAGAGAGAGGGATTCAAACAAAATTCCAATCTGAGAAACGATTCCGCATGAAACGTTTCTCAGGTTTTGTAGTAGTCCAATCATGGATTATTCTTCCTGCGCGGACATAACCGCTCCAGATTTTCAGCAATATCTCAAAAAACGCTACCACCTTTTGAGATGAAATTCGCACAGGTTAGTTTTATTGTATGTCTCTATTTATATATTGGATTAATACAATCGAGTGATTCCAAAAACCACTGAGTGAAGGAGGCCCCCCTCCCCCACCAGAATGGTACTGCTGTCCCATTTCTCCATGATTGACCAAACAGTCTCAAAAGATCTGACAAGACTGTAAGGACTGTCCTGAGGTGAAGAACATGACCTGATTGATTGGCCAGGGTCAGCCTCCTACACACCCAGTCAACATATGGAACAAATGTGTTCTGCAGTTCCTTGGGTGTGACCTGTTGTTTAGATGCCTAATTCTGCCAAATTAGTTTCCAAACAAACTCCCCTAAACTGTAAGTGACTGATTGGGCAAGCCAGGTGTAAAAACATTCCAGAGTTGTGAATTTACAATGAAGTGGAACAATCATGACAAAATTACCCTCTTCCAGTCTGGAGGAAGTTGAAATTGCAGCAGTAACCACATCAGGACTGGGTTTCATTGTCCTTTATTGCTTGGCGTGGTGGTGTCAATTGATTGATGAATGGGCTTCCAGTGTTTTTATGGTCAACCTGGTATTATCGTTAAGACAGTATCAGGTGGTTTTCACCACATGATGTTTGGGTTTGGTTTTTTGCTCTTGGTTTGTCCTAGCTCTATGGTTTGCCGCAAGATGAAGAAGTCATACTTCCACAGCTAACCCATGGGCTAACCCAAACAGAAAGAGCCGGGAACAACTTTGATAGTTCTGATTAAGAGACATTCCAGACACTCCTTATTATCCAGAGGTCAAATGATTTTGAAAGTCATCTAGTCAACTGTTTCCTCCTTAGTGGAAAATGTGAAATTGATAATGAAAGGTAAAATTAAGGTCTGAGAGTCTGAAGTCTAATGTATACAAATGTCATTGCAGTACAATTATGAATCCCTAGCCCATTGGTCCTTGAAACACAGTGTGTACATTATAAGGCTGCTGTCCACATGTACCTGTTGTATCCACTGTAAATATTATTGTCTGGACCTACTGATGTCTAACAAGATCCAGTGGGGGTGACACAATACAACTTCTATGGCTGATTTGAATGGAAAGAATGTGGGTGCAAGAAAATTCCAGATACTTTCACTTAATGCAGTCCTTCCGCCATCCATGGTGGAGATTCACAAATTTGATAACCCGTTCTGAAAGCCAATTTCTCTTTCTCTCTATTCTTTCCAGATTGATGTTAAGTGATTCAGCATCACCTTGCCCCCCTTCCCAGACTCCTTCAGGTTACCCAAGGATGACACGACATCATTAGCTGATGAGGTGGCCAGACACACAGGAGAGAGTCTGAGACAATTAGTGGCCACTTCTACCCAGCTGCTGCTCAATCCAGTTTGTGTGAGCAGTCTGGAGATAGTTCCTGCATCGAACCAGCAGACAGTGACTGATCATCATGTGGTGTTACTACTACTACTACTACTACTACTAGACTAGTACGGCTGCTGCTGCTGCTGCTGCTGATGAAATCACGTTTCTTCATGAGATCTCATCATCATCAGGTAAATTGCTTGTGGTTTTATCATCCATTGATTTTAAGGTACATTGCTCAGATCAGTCAATCCTTTAAGAGCTGGTTTTATACTCGGGTCATCGAGGAAAGGAAATGCTCTCTTCTCCTTGATTATAATAATGATCATAATGATAAAGAACATATATTAAGTACCGGGCAGGGGTATCCGCTTTCACTGGTGCTGTGGAGGTAGAAACAAATCCTACGAGTTTGGATTGTCTTGAGTAAGCTTGGTTCTGCATGTTAGGGATGTTTGTCTTGAATGTTGTGATACATTACATCAGGAGCAGGTCTTGAACTTCGCTCACTGGTAAGGGGGCACTCTGTGAGGAAAATGTAAATTTGTATTGGAACTTTGCAGAGGGCACCGCAGCAATTACTGTGTGTGCCGTAGGTTATTTCGAGGCCAGCAGGAGATGTCATTCTTGCTCACCACCAGTAAATAAAAATAATGATAATGATACAGAGTTCTTATAAAGCGCAAAGAAGTAAAGAACATTTTTGCCTTTCCTTGAACAACAACATGTTTTTTGATTAACCACTGAAAGAGCGCTGTGATAAATAGCACACAAACATCATAAATTCCCATAGCTGAGCACAATTGTGGTTGAATGTTTTGTTGTTGTTTTACTTTGTAACTTTTTTTCCTGCCTTGGAATGATATAATTCATTGTTTTTGAAACTGCAAAATTTTAACATGCATGGGATTTTTTTTGTGGTGTTTTTGATTCTTAGTAAGGCATTATCTTTGTTCAGCAAGGATTTGAGTATTGGCAAGGTTGACAAATCAGGCTTCAGTAAACTCTCTCTGGCTTTTTTATTTTTTATTTTTTTAAAGCCCATTTAGCAAGTACTGTATTGGTCATATCCGCACCTCCTGGGTTGGTTTTAGCTGTCTGCATCTACATGTACCTCCTCTACCTCAGGTGAATGACCTCGTTCAGTCCATTTGAAAGGTCTCAGTATTGATTTAGTCTGGTCCGAGTGAGATTGAATGGAGTAAGAGGCTAAATCCTGACCATAGTAAGACCCTGCTAAATCTAAGCCAAAATGTGTTGGACCATGGAAAGGACCTTTCTCTATGGGTGGACCATAGAGCTATATTGTGATTGTAGTTTTATGATCTGAACAGTGAGGATTAGAGGTGGAGTGGTCCTGTGCATTATCAGCAGGAGGTGGATATCTTTTGACGTTATATTAATGAGTCAGGAGCAATGTGTGGCTTGATCTGATGGCAGGGGTTTCTGTGAAGTTTGGAGGAAAGTGTTAACCTAGGCTTGGCATTCTTTTGTGCTGCATCATTGGTGTTTGACCATACGAACGCACGGTTGGTGTTTGACCACACGAACGAACGGTTGGTGTTTGACCACACGAACGAATGGTTGGTGTTTGACCACACGAACGAATGGTTGGTGAAGTGTGCTTCATACATGTACACTGGTTGCTCATTCTCCTGAAGTTACATCATTCAATGGTGTTATTGTTTGAGAATTTATATATTTTTTAATCTCAACCAAGGTCTTGATTCAAATGAAGTTCCCCTTTTACACACTTTGCACTCTGTGAGTTATGTACTTTACTTCAACGTCAGATTGCATTCATGTACTGAGCGGTTCCAATAAAATTTACCACACCGCCGATCCATTATTATTATTATTATATATTTCTGGTAATTAAACCAAGGTTGCCTCATAAGTGAACTTAATTACTATAGCTTGCAAGCCTGGGAAAATTTGTAAGCAGCGGTGTTTGCCATGTGAACCAGAAACACAGGGGTTAACCCCTACTCTTTCAGGCTAAGTGCTCTGGGTTCTTATATGCGCACTACCAATCCTAGTACATGGCTCAATATCCCATCTGAAGGACAAAGCAATTATGGTAAAGTATCTTGCTCTAGGACACAAGTGCCACGACTGGGACTTGAACCCACACTCTGACGATCCGAAACACCAGATTTTGAGTGTGGCACTCTTAACCGCTTGACCCCAACACGCCACATGTTGGTTGGTACCATGCCTGTTAACCATCCGTTTCTAACCCTCGGCCTACATATTCCACTATTCAACCTGCTAAAATAGACTCAGGGTTTCCCCATTGGTAAATATCTCCACATTTTATGGTTATCATAAACTGTTATGGGTTTCCATATCAGTGATCACATTGATAAATATAAAAATCAGTGCTGTTGTCAGTCAAACAATGAATTTCTACCTCCATGGTCAAACCAAATTCAAGAAAGAAAACCCCAATCAGGTTTGATTCTCACGGAGAGGAACAGTTCTGACACGAGTTAAGCCGGCACACTAGTCGATTGGTCAGTAACTAATGTGGCTTTACTACATCTCCGGACAATGCGTAGAATTAGCACTTTGGAGGATGAAGAGATGATGTTAACAATGGAGAAATGGGGTGTTTAAATCCTCTCGGAGGCCTACTTTGGTGAACCCTTGTTGGAGGCTTATTTCACTGCCTGCTTATAACGGGGCCCGATTTCGTAAAGCTTTTAAGAAGAAAATACTGCTTGGCAAATTTCTTTGCTCAGCACAAAAAAAGTTGGGAACCATTGGCATCAATGTAAACTTTATGACATTTTGGTTGGTGACCTGTTTTAGCTAAGCAAGATTTGTCTGTGCCTTAGCAAGTGTTTGTGCTACAGGCTTTATGACATGCTTAAGCAGCAAATAATGCTTAAATTAAAACAATTTTCTGCTATTAAGCAAAACTAAGCACGGTACCAAGCAGAGGTAGTGCATGTGAGATTGTATTTAAGCTGGTAACCTTATTCTGGTGAGCATAATTTTATTGTGCTTACTTCTTGAAATACCTACTCCTGGTTGGGAGTGCTCATTTTTCCCCTGGAAGATTGCGACAAATGTGAAACGAACATGGGTTGGCGCGGTGGGGTGAAAATTCCCTAGGAATTTCCCGGGGTTTTGTTTCCAGGGAACTTGCTCTGTAGTGTGAGCAGGGCTTATTTGACCAGACAGGTTCTGCAGAACTTTCTTACAAATATGTTGCTCTATGTATGGTGCTCATTTGCTTTTTTGCAGCTTTAAAAATAAAAAAAATGGTTTTACTTGGTTGAAGAAACATTGCATTATATAAAAAAATGACTTCATTTTATTGTACCTTTGATTGAAAAGGACACGTGGAATCTTTCATTTTGAAAGTACAGTATAAGATCCTTTCTGAGGGTTGATGCCTCCACGATGCCCTTTCAATTTAAATCATACTCAAGTGAATGTGGCACGGCACGGCAGGCCAATGGTGCATTTACCTCTAATCCCATTTGGGTATGGGATTTATATCAGACCCTCCATCCTCCATCACTTCCCCCTTATTTAGGGGATTATCTGGATCAGCTGTGCTGAGAGAAAAGGTCGCAGGATAAACATCTGATCTAAATCAGTGTTGAGGGCTGCTAAGATCCCTTTTATCCAGACCAGCGCTAAGAAATGAAATGGCACTCAGTCGGATTACTCACAGCTTATTATCTGTAATTCAAGTCTTGAAAGTGTGATAACTTCATGGATACTTTCTTTCCATTTGAACCGTGATTGGAATTTTAAAATAAAGATGAGTTTGGAAGATAAAAAAGAAAGACAATCTTGGAATAATGTTGAGTCTTTCTGTTAAGTATTGACAAACGATCACATGTAAAAAGAATTTCAGAAAATATAATTAGCCGATACAAACTGCTTACCAACCAAAAGGATCTATGGTATAAATGCAAAAAATAGTTAGTGGCCTGACGATTCGACCACAGTCTATTTTGAAGGCCTTTAAAGAAAGACTCTGCTGGGGTCGAAACATCAGGCCACTAATTAAAATTAATTTGATCAAACCTTTTCCTGGTAGGTTAAAACATGGTCTTTTACTGACTTTGTATACTGTGAAGAGCTTATCCAGGGAAGGGGGTTGGGGGGGGGGCTGATCTCACAGGGTCCAGCCAATGTTAACATAACAGCATGTATCTATAACAATATAAACTTTCAACAAATATACTTAAATTGATTACTATGTAAAATAATACAGTGTAGTGTTTCCCACTTGTATGAACTTTGTGAACCAGACAGCTATGAAGGTAAGGATTTATTACAACTCTTACTCGGAGTGAAGTACCATTGCTACAAACCCAACCCTTGTGGGACACTCTATACCCACACATTGATTATCAACATTTGGTAAAATACTTAACCGGGACTGCTCAATAATTTTTACATAGGGGGAAGCTGCCTACACCACAGGGATACCTTGTAATTTAATATTTCACATATTAAATTAAAAGTGTTCTACCATATGTGTTGGACTTGCAAATGTGAGTGAATTAGTCCCGGGTTCTGTGCTTGAAGATGGAAGGGTTGGGG
>CM021530.1:5806092-5832160 GCA_010994315.2 Pisaster ochraceus
CAGATGGGTAACTGAATTCTAATGAAAGGGCAGCTTATTATATATTCTGGTGGATTGATAACCTTTAACCCCTGAACCTTGAACCAGCATCACATGATCCAACACCTTAGTATAAAGTGAAACCTATTGGGGTTTGTGCAAAAAGCAAGTAACATAATTGTTTACCTTCAATGCAGAAAATAAGTCCAAAGAAAATGTAGCATATTGTACGTACTATTTGAACGAAAAGTGACAACCGATAGAAATGTTCTGCCAGTCTCAGAAATGTTTTTAAAATCATCTGGTTTCGTTACACCGACTGCCTTTAGACATGTTTCCATGTGGCGCATCATCTTGAGAATTATGATGTCTGAAATTGTCCGGTGGGCAATGTTTCCAAGTATTGTTTATAACGTTGTTTTTGTGTTCAAAATGATTATCATGTAATCTTAGGAAATGGCTGGCTGGCTTTTTGATTCTAAATGTTTCTTGAAAACTAGAACAGATTATAAAGTGGAATGGATGTTGTACACTCCCTTCATAGCATAAGATATGCTAATGAAGTGGAATTGATACCTCTGAATTAGATCAAAGAACAAGTGCACATATTACAAATAGCAGATCTGCCAACTCTCCCTGATTCTGCAGAAAGTTCCCTGAAAATAAACCAATCTTTCCATATATTCTGATGAACAAGTCTCCCTGGATTATGGAGACTTAATGCAATTCTAAATATCTTCCTGATTGTTGTACAAAATCTCCCTGATTGCAAGATGCAAATGTTGGCAGCTCAAGAATAGTCGTGATGTATACAGTACACGCTGAAAAGATCCAGATGCAGGTGTTGTTATTTTGACCTTAAGTTTCCAAGTTGGTCGGGGGTGCTGCTGGGGGGTTGTCTGGCTCTATAAGCTTAGACCACAACTCTCTTTCATGGATCTCACGGGGGAAACTATTGTCTTAATATTTGACTTTACTTCTCCCGCAGGACATTCAGTTATCTGGATAACATCTCAGGTACAGGTACGAGAGAGGTTAGGGAAAGGACGTGCTTCATGTAACTTTACATGATTAGAAAAAAAAGAAAGTTTGCTCTTATGTTAAGCAAATAATTGTTTGTGATTTGGCACAGTCTTTACACTGAACCTCGGGAACATAACTTCTTGATTTTATTGCAAAAGCTTTATTGGTATGAAGGGAAGTTCTGATTCTGCACTGAATGCCCAAAGAAGTAGAGATGGTGGAACTTTATCTGGACAAATTGTGAATATTGGTTTTGTTTTTTTTACAAATTCAGTCTGGCGTACAACTTGTTTGCCACATCACAATCACAGCATTTATGAAAACAACTAAACATGTAGACTTATTGTTTATATGCTTTTCTTTAAAATGAGACGAAATGTTTACAAATGTTAAATTGTGTCCTTTAAAATCAGATGGTCGAAGCAAATGTCATTTTTTCGGAAACCAGTTTTGTACCATCCCTTTAAAAGTAAGATGTGGTCACATAAGCTTCATAAACACATATTTTTCAATGACAGCTGTTGCCATTAGCAGTGCTTTATTTTCATGTACGGTCTGCCTATCTGTCTGTCTGTAACGCTGAATTGAATGGAAACCTACATAACTATTAAGCTGTATATATAAGGGTACAATAGTATGTTTCCTGAAGGCCTTATGATAATAGGCAAACAATGCTTGATGATCCAACTCACAATCCCTCAAAGGATTGGGTTAGTACGAGTGGTAGTAACAAAAGCACTTAATCGACCGGTCTGTGTCTGGAACGTCAGATTTACAGGGTTTTTTCCCAACCTCCGCTGATGGACTAGTCATATAATCCATAGGCCTCAAATGACTTTAAATGTAGTTTCTGGCCCGGAGTGTTCCGAGCACCTTCTTCAGATTTTTTCGCAATGGGAATTTTGAGAGCATTTTTTGGGGGGCTGTTTGGATACAGCTTACACAAATGTTTTTGTACTGTGTTGCCGTTGTACACGGCCAGAACATTGTGTTCATAGCAGAAATTATGCAAACTACTCGCCATATACGCTCCATCTCCATGTATTGATTTTGGTTTGGAACTAATCATTGCTTGGTAGTATAATATTTGGATTAGATTACAGATTGTGTTTTTTTAAGTTTTTATTTTTAATGTACATCCATTTTCCCTTGGTTGAATGCCTGCGTTTGCTTGTCACATGGCCTGGCTACTCTAGCCTATTTTTTGGTTCTCACTACACAGTTTGGTGTAAACTACTCTGTAGCCTATTTCTCTGGTTTCACTAGAGTTCTGTGTACACTACTCTAACATTCTCAGTTCTCGTTAGTGTATGCCTATCTTAAGCCTATTTCTCAGTTCTCACTACAGTTCAGTGTACATTCCTCTAGCCTAATTCTCAGTTTTACTACAGCTTGGTGTACACTACTCTGATTTGCTGAAATTTCTACCGAGATCGTTGTGACGATGACGTCAGGTGAGTTGGGTGAATAGCTCATTTCGGTGAGAATGCTTTTCACTCATTTACACCTAAGCTTTAAAACAAGCTTCCAGAATTCCTTTATTTGTCTCCAAATCTTGTCTTGAAAAATTCTTTGCTTTTAGGGAATTCACTTTTCTGTTTTCTTTTCTCTTTGTAATAATGTAAAGCCATAGAAAAGTGCTATAGTTCATACTTGTGTGAGAGCACTATATAAATGACCCTCATATTTGAAGAATATTTTTATTGAGGTTTGAAGATTCTGGCTGCTTCTCAAGTTATACTTTTCTTTGTTTAGGAATCATTCATGTAAAATAATAATAAATAATAATAATGAAAACTTATAAAGCGCACAAATCCATCAAAGTGCTCATGGCGCTAAATACAAACAATAACGTACATAAATATGTACAATAACCAAAATTAAAACGTAAGCCTAAGCTAAGAAGAAATCCAGAACATGTGCTATAGAAATGCAATACAATTACAAATGCAATATCTAAAGTCACAATTAAATGTAGTTATCCTTCGGTTCAAGTTGAACATCTATCACCAGTACAGTAGTTGTACAACTGCACCATAAACTATTTACATTTTAAACAGTCCTTCCTTGAGGTGTTTTTCTGGCGTTCTCCTAACATTAACCTATACATGGTCAGGGTAAAGAGCAAGGACTGGCCATATTGACAGAAGTAATTTATTTTATTGCTCCATTAGATTTGAAGTGGACTCCACCCCTGACATTGCATTAACCTCCGGTGTGTATGTACACACACGCCCTATACACACTGTTTAATACATCCAGAAGAGGGTTGATTCAATACACAGTAAAGTCCAATAGGCAACTGACCTACAAGCAGCTGGTCATGGCCATACACAGCCTCTGTGCCGTTAGCCCTAAAGCAAACAGTCACTGTTCACATGTGAGGGTTGAGCATTCAGCGGTACCATGTCAAGCTCTCATTTAACAACCTGAAAGTCTCAGAGAGAGTAAGCATGAAGGAACACTTGGCTTGGAGAGTTGGTGTTTGACTGTTTGTGGAATCAGTGTTGGTGAATTTGGTTTTTCAATTCCACCGATGTAGTTGTATGTTACTTTTCTTGAGAATTTGGATTGAAGTAATAGCTAGCGGCGTTGAAGTTTGCTCACCATTTTTGATCGTCAGGTTAGTTGTTCAACTCTCATATGATTTTAGAAAGTTTTACTACCGTAATTTGTAATTAACCCATTTCACAGATTGTGCTGCCTGCCAGACAGATTTTGCATCGGTTCAACACTCCAGTGTATGTTAAATTCGCAGCTTATTTGCGTAAATATTTTGGATTCGTAAGTTGTGAAATACTTATCTCACATGTCAAACTATTTTGTATCTGTTCAGAATGGTTTCGTCCTTGATTTTTTGAGGATGATGTTAAGCACATTTATTTTGAAAAAGATTCAGTTCCGTTAAAATTTTCGCTTTCTAATTATTTTTTGCAGTAATTACAAATAAGATCATTTGCAGATCATTTATTTTCTCCCTTCATGTCATGATGGAGCATGCACAGTCAACCTCCATCCAGTATAAAATTTCTTGTCATAGGTGTGTGTTTGTTTACACCAACTGTCATGTTTATTCTGACCCATTTGCTCCAAGCATGGAAGAACTTCAACACAAGGGAGTAAGCCTGCTTGTTGTATACAAAATTTGATTATAATACAACTGGGGCATTGCCTTCTCCAAAAATGGTCTACAGTTTTTGTGTGAGAGTATAACTGACCACATTCCCCAAATTGTAAACATTTCTGTTTGATGTTGAGGCTTTTTTCTGTTTTTTCCCCCTCGGGTTATGATGGAAAAAGTGAAAGAGGTCTTGCGGGATTGAAAGGATCTGTAAAAGGATTATACGCAGAGAGGAAATAAACTTAGTCAAAGGCTAAACTGCAATGGGCTTTACTCAGTTTTCCAGCGAAGAAATTAGGGTAGCTTATCAATTGAAAATGCTTGGCACTGAAGACAGAATTTTTTTTTACCATATGGAAATATATATATAACATGGAAATGTGGTATACATTTTGTGAGACCTTTGGGTGGGCCTCTGTGAATGATTATACGGTTGCTTTTAAAAATGTAAAATGATTTTGCACATTGCGGCAAATGAAAACACAGTATGCATAAACCAGAAAAAAAAAATTACTCATTTGATTCTCAAAGGTGAAGCCGACTCAGTGAACACGTTCATATGCAGTGGAGACTCTTTACTCCAGTCGTTTAGAGTAAAGGGCCTGTCCCAGCGTCCACGTATACATTATTCATTGATTGCAAAACCATCTTCAATGCAGACAGTTGAACAAATCTCACTCAACCATTCAACACGTGCATGTTCTATTTCCTTGCCGCTGGACTCGTGAAGGTGTCGGAAATGTCTAAAGGCTGAAATCGGTGAATTACTCCACGATAAAGCATGGCCCACTTCCAAGGTGAAGTGAGATATTTGACACAGAATTTGTAGACTCCGTGACACATATATAAGAAACTGGAACCAAACAATGAAAGACTTGTTGTTGAATAGCTTCAGCTTGGAGGTACACATGAACTTTGCACTGCTTGCATTTTGGTACAGTAAATGAAGATAGCAGGTCAAAATTTGTTTATACTGAAAATAAATGTAACATAGATAAGTGGCGGTTTGCATTATATATTATCAAATTCCTTCGTATAACATGTCTAAACATGTGTCATGCAGCAGACATAAAAAAAGGAACCACCAACATTTGCTTATTCAGCTTCAGACCAATTTGCTTAAAAGCTGTTCAGTGATAACCATCTCTATTACCTGATAAAATTAATAGCGCTTAGCAGGTCTGCTTCTGTGTCACTGATTCATAAAATGTGGTTTGTCTGTTATGAATAATCATGAATTGGCTATTGGCGTGTTCATCTTTAAGGGTGATCCCAAGAAGTGTATACATTTTCAAGTGTATTATCTTAAGACGCAATTCAGAACTTGTCACAAGTAAGACCTGAGAACTACCACTTGACAAATGACCCACCTTCCCATTGTTGCTTGGGGCACCTTAAGGTCAGGGCCTGGTTGGGCAACCTCCTCAGGTACCACCTATATCTTGTCACATCCAGAGACCCCAGATCGACCCTGACAAGTTTAAGTGCCTGTTTAGTGACATTCACACCTTCCAAGGTGGGTGTATTGTGCGCCCTTGTCATTGAAATCCGAGACTTAATGTGGACTTGAGGGAGGGAGCGTATCTCTGCTGACCCATTTCACTGTCAACATCCTGAACTTGATGTGGGGTTGATGTGATAATAACACTAGGTTCACCCTGAGATAAATAAGCAAGTGTCGAGGCTCGGTCAGTGGTTGTGTACTCATTGGTATACCAGTTTGTTTTGATCTGGTCACTGTGGTCAAGTACAGACATGGGTCAGGAGAAAGTCTTGTTTGTCTTCACTGATTTATACACAGTGTGACTTTCAAAGCACTGCCATCTAAAAGTCAATGTGATGACTGATCAAGTTTAAGAATTGTGTATTAAAGGTATTATACAGGATTAATAAGGATAAAAACATCATTGTTTAGTTTCAGTCTGAAAGCTTACTGATTATAAAGTTCATACTAGAACCATTTATTTTGCTGCGAAATATTTCCCTCTGAAATGAAGTCATATTAGAGAAAACTGTTTCGGAAAACCTTTTTTAAAAAGGCAATCAGCTGCTTTCGGTTGTTCACCAAAATTAAGGACAATTTGTTTACATGCTGAAAACTGGGCATAGTTTTTCACTTTTTTTTCTCCCGACTCACACAATGGAATAAGCCCAAATTATCACAGCTTTGTTATGTCACGTACATGTATATATATTTTTTACACATACTATGATGACCGTCTGTGACTTAGGCAGCTGTACCAAACCCTGTATAATAGTTAATGCATTTATCTTGCGCAAAACTCAAAAGTTTTCTTTGTACACGTTAAGTGCACCAAAGTCATCTTTGAATGATCTGAATGAAATGATCGGCATACTTTATAATAAAGGCGTTATTCAGGCTTTATATAATTGGATTATTCGTTTTGCTTTGTCTAATTCTTGGATTCTGACACCTCAGCAGACTGACATTTCATAGACCGGATATCTTTTACAATATCCATTGAGTTGACATAAAGAAGAACAAAGGAAGGTATTCCTTCCACAGTTTCTGGTTCAAAATATAAATATTGTCATAGAAAACAGGTGTGGCCGGTTAATCAGGGAGTCCAAGAAAACTATCAATACAAATACCAGCTTTTATTCAAAACCCTCAGACAGCCAGGGTCTAGCTTCAATAGAAACCTGTCTTTAAACTCATATTTCCGGCACCTTTGCGTGGTTTCTGGCAAAAAAATTGATTTATCGCTCTGACAGTTCAATTGTTGGAGTAAAAGGAAATTTAGTCTATGGTTTGTATTGAAAAAAAAAGGATAAAAGTCAGAAGGAAACACAATAGCTACAGTTCCAGTCACATTTAACCTTAAAATAATTACACAGGAGTAAGAAAAGTTTTTATGTAGGCGTCCATTCAATCATCTCTTTTTAGGTATTGAGGTTTTGACTTTCATGTGAAACTGATAAAATACATTTTGCAGCTTCACTAGACCGTTCATTCCATTCCAAAAGATCCCTCATCCAAACCAGAATTACTTACTCCTAATAAAGTACGTGATAGTATTTCTGGAATGTTAACATTTAAAGTTGCATGGCTTGATTTCTGCCCTTTTTCTCTTTTTCCCCCTCTCTCTCTCTCTCTCTGAAAGAATTCTGACAGATGATGCCGTTTCAAAATAAAAGACATACACAAACTTTTGCATATGCCACTCACTGTCAATGGAAAAAGTACATGTAACATGCAAAATTATTTGCACATGGCTAAAAAATGGACGTGATTTAATGTCGGGATCCCAACAATAATTCATTTTTAGTTTTTAATTAACCACCACATATCATTTGGGTGAATATCACCCCCTGCGTATTGCGCTGCTTTTAACACTGCTTATTGCCTTATTTCAAGCCGCATGTCAAATTTGCTTGAAGATAAATTCATTGTCACAACCTCAGCTTTTCGCCCTTTTTGGATATAGGATGCAGAAGTGCTGTTTTTCTGTATGCCATTCGTGCTTGTGTGTGATAACTAATAAATAAAGAAAGTATTGCTATTCAAATGTTTTGGGGTGAAATATTATCCAAACCATATTACTTCGAAGGGAATCCTTTCTCAAAATAATTTGATTTTTAAAAAACATATAAATCAGCCTCAAGGGACAAATATTAGGATTTTGTAATCAGGCAAAAGGACTTCGTTCAAATCTGCGGCATTAAATCAAACTAAAAATACATAGTTACGGATTTTTTTATTTTATTTGTATGCCTTTAAAATGTGCCTGGTGGTTCATTACAAATGTTGAAAAGCACAATTTAAAATTACTATTAAATAAGTTTGGAAAGGAAATATTGGCAAGTCTCAAATGAAAGCAGTTTGTTTCTTAGTTTGCTGCTTTGAAAAGCAAGCGATGGTTTTATGAGTGTTTTCATTAGAGATAATGAATAATGAGTTTTAGTAGATGCCCTTCGTCTTTGTGCAATTTAAAAAGCAGGGTCATAGATTGGTTTTTGTCAATGTCAAGTTGTCAACGTAATGCTGATTTATAGGCAAAATATATTAAAAACAGTCACAGTAAAAGGCACATGTGAAAGTTTTAGCTGACCACAGTGCGTATTAAAAAACAGCAAAAAACTGTCGCAGTATTTTCACAAGAACTTTGAATTAATCCATGTTTAGCGAGGTGACAGGTTTGGTACCAACTGCATCGCTGGCCCCATTATTTACAAACAGACACCAACCCTCAGAAATCTGAGAAATGATTCATACATGAATCGTCTCTCGGATTCAATTGTTTTGGGGGCGAAAAATTATCCAAAGCATATTACTTTGAAGGGAATCCTTTCTCAAAATAGTTAACACTTTCAACAGCTGCAGTACTTCTTACCAGGGAAGTTTTTATGACCATTAATTTTTGGCGTCTACCTTTGAACCCTACCTTTAAACTGTGTGTACTTAATGGTTTCCAAGCCCTACCCCCAAACAGAAGGAAAACAACCACTAGGGTGGGAATCCCAAATGATGGATGTGATGGATTAATACACTAACAATAGTCACACTACTCAAACATTATTATATGTCCTCCTGCTGTGAGAGCTATATACTTGATTCAAATATTCCTAGTCCATAGGGTTTCTATGCTCCCACCACACCTGGTCAAATAAAGACTCTCTTCACCTCTTGGTAGACAACCAGAGGCTATGCCTTGGGGGTTGGTACAGTGGAGTAGTATAACAGCCTCCCCTATAAATGTGACCTGTAGATTACTGAGGTCATGCGGTCCCCTATTCCGCAGAATGTAGGCTAAACGTTAAGAACCTCTAGCACATATTATGAAGAAAACATCTCACACGGACAATTTTGTTTCAGCAGATTCAGCAAACAGTTACTCGTGTATTTTTTAAGGGATCGCCACTTTTTGACGTACTTGGTTGAGAAATAACATTAAAGCCATAAAACGCCTGCTCTCTTTCCACTGAAGTTCATGAACCCCTCAATATTTTGTTGGTGACCTTGCACCATCTGATTAAAGCAGAGGAAACTGTGTGGTGGAAAAAGATCTTTGTCGTTTAAAGGAACTATAAAGACTAGGATAAAGAGTTCAACACTCTGCGAGCTTATGATAAGAAATTTTCTTTCACAAAATATGTGCATGGGAAGAGGAAAATTTGACCATTTTATACTTGCATCCCGTTTCTGGTTCATGTCAAAGTAGTGTTCTTCATTTAAAGGACCCGGGTACTTTTGTACTTTCAGTTTCAGTTCATCCCCTGCCAATGCACTATCATTTATGTTTCTGTGGCATTGTTAATATTTGTGCGCGATTGTTTGGCGTATTTTCCTAGTCTGAACAATGGTCTGAAGCGCTGTGTGTTACAAATCATCTTGGACCTTTCCTGCCAGTAGTTTAGTTACACTTGTGCTTTGCAGTCAGAGTAGATTGGTGTGTTGAAAAGTTCAGTGCTCTTACAAAGCTGTTCCAGTTTTTATTTGTTTAATTGATGAGAAAACTTGGGTGCCACCTATAGGTCATATTGCATGCTTCACTGGTTGTTCTACGCCAGTGGTTTAATTATTACACTTAGTTACTTCAAAATTTACTGTATTTGTATTTAGAGGAAGTTTGAATAGGCTTTAAAAACTGTTGGTGCAAGCAAGAAAGAAAAAAAACAGACAGAAACTAGCTGCCAGCTATTGTCAAAGATTTTGAGTTAATACGTGCATTGGTGGGAAAATTCTCCATCAATTTTCACAACTGAAAAGCAAGCAAGTTGGAGTGAAGTGTCCAAAGTCACATTGTAGGATTAGAATGGGAAGTAATAAAATCATACTTTCAAATCAAAGGTGGAATTTTGTGATGGATTTATAATTTTCATGACGGATCTCATCAATAAACAATATTTTATGGCATTTCACCGGCACATTAGGTACTCATAGCATGTGATTAAATTGAAGCAATTTTACACTTTGGTGTGTACCAATGAGGATAGGCAATAAATGATGCACGAACCCATTACTTCCAGGATACATGCTTCTATGAGCCGTGCTTCTAGGCAGTGGGGTAAAAAAAAGTTCTGCAGCTCGAGGTTTTAGGGGGTTGAACAAAGATAAAATGACTAGAGCAGGATTTGAACCAACGACTTTTGGTTTATCGTGCTGGCGCTCTACCAACTGAACTATCTAGCTCTACAAAAATGCAGCTTCTTCATCATGTTACACTAACATTGCTTTGTTCATTTTTTTTTTTTTTACTTATTATTATTATTTTTTTACTAAACTTGTACTACACAGCCCTTAAAGTAATTGTGAAAATTTGGGCTCAATTGATCATCGAAGTTGCAAGAAAATAACGAAAGAAAAAAAAACACACACCCTTGTTGCATAGAATTCTGTGCTTTCAGATGCCTGAGAAAGACTTCATGCCTGAAGCCTTTTTCAGATTCCAATTTAGGGGTGAAACTTGCCTCTTTCTCTAAAACTACATTATTTAAAAGGGTGTTGTTTGTTTCTAACAATACCAACAGCTCTCAAGTGCTCTTTAAAATAAGTTTTTATGGTCGCTTTTTAGAGTAGGTAGACACCAAAGGTACCCCCCCTTTAAGGAAAGCAGTTTTTGTCCTGGTAAAGTACATCAACCATATGAAAGTTAGTCAAAGCACAGAGTCTGGCATCTGCTGGCTAAGAAACAAGTTCTGAAGCTTGAACAAAAGAATCAGTGTTGATTAAAAACACAATATTTGCTTGTCTTTGCTAGGCAGGGTTGACAAGAAGGTATTTAACCTCATGATTGATAGACCTTGCTTAGCATTTGTTGTTATCTATCAACGCATTTCATGGGATAGGCCTTTTTGGTGAGGTGTGCTTATCACATCGGGTGTACATTCGATGTGAACTGCTTTTTTGAGTGATTGATGTAGAAATAGCTTGGAGGTTATAATGGGTGAGGTTATAATGTGGTGTTAAATGTTGATCAATGAACTCCCAACTGAATGGTGTGGGGTTGAGTTCAGGTGAAACAAGAATGCCTTCAGGCTTATTTTGGAGTAAAGAAAGTTTTTATCTTCCCCATGGTTTGGGTTTGTTCCTGGGATTTCCGTTTACGAATCGGCTCAAGTTACGAGTGTGAGAAAAGTGGGTCACTCAAAAGTCTACTTATAGAAGTTGCCAAAGTGAAATATCCGTGGGGTTTTTATGCGCTGAATTTCCACCTTCCTAGATATAACTATTATAAGATCAATTTAATACTTAGGCCTATAGTTGGAAAAGTTATGCTTTTGTCATTTTTGGTTTTGACTCGAGGGTCTACCCAGATGAATTTAGTAAGTTTACGTCATCTTTAATTAGGGTAAACTCCGATCAGCGCCCAGCACTGCTTTCCATGGAGGCCTTCAGTACAAATACAGTAGTTAAAAACACATTGCACCATCAAAATTGTTTAAAAAAAAGAAAGACACCGTGGTCTTCAGCTAAAAAAGCTGAGATTAAAAGACACATATAAAATAGAAACCCAGGGATGCATTATAACCAATGGTTGATCTTTAACTCCCTTTGGTGATTTACTAGGGTCCTCCCCTACTCTAATAAAATCCAACACCATTATGTTATCTCAACACACAAACTGTTGAGCACTGATTATGGAAGTATGTCTGATCCCATGTAAAATCTTAGTCAGGATACTCAATCCAACCATGGAGGTAGAGCCTCCACGATCCAACAGAATCAGACCAAATAATATGAAGTTGCTTGCTTTTTTGATGACATGCCATTTCTTTGTTTATGCATATGTCTGTTCTTGTGTAATAACTCTTTAATTTTCTCTCGTCTGACTTTTGTAAAAATGACTTTTTTTCGAAATGATAAATTTGTTCGAAAGACCTATCACCATAAATTTAATTTACTAGCCCATTAGATCTGCAGAGGGCGCCTATGACCCAGATTGGAACTAACCAGTTTGTAGTCTACAGGTCTACCCTTTGAATGCAAACAGATTAAGTACTTGTCAGTTTCAAAAGGTTCGTTCGGATGGTTCAGACAACAGATAACCAGGGGTCATCATTGACTCGGAACAACGGTCACAGCTCAAAAAGAGTTAACATCAAACGTATGATGTGTAGAGTCAACAGATAGGGCTATATTACATGGTGTTTTCTCGTAGTAGGCCAAATATTTTTTATTTTTCTGGATGATGTAGCTAGTATGTACCAGACAATTTTTTGCAACATTGAAATTGAAAATAGACGAAGTAAGTCTCCCATAAAGAAACACCATTTTATATAGACCCATCAGGGGAAAACAAACATAAAAGTCATCAAATATTGTGCAAATTTGTTTTAACCTTCTTAGCTCTTTACAGCTAAACTAAAAATATGAATTTTAAAACATAACATGGAACTGTTACTGGGTATAGGAACCATTATGGTATAGCCCTACATAGGTTCAAATAATGTGAAAATTGTTATCCATTAAAACATTTCCTATTTTTAGAATTGTACAATGATTGTGCCCCACTTTCTTTCGGCAAAATATAACATTATCGTGGCAGAAACCAATTTTATGAATACAAATTTATCACTCTGTCAGCTTTGCCCTCTTGTAGCTGTCAGGTGATCTTATATCAAGAAGACAGGTTGATTGGATCCTGGTTGGATGTTCCTTGAATTTCAAGACCAATGCAATCATCTCCTTTCAATTGGAAACAAGATCTTTGGATCCAGCCATAGAACCTTAATTTCATTTGAAAAGTTTCAGCACAATAATATAGAGACAGCTTCAGGTGCAGCAAGCTAGCTTTTGTTACCACCTAATGATTCATAGCAAACATCTTTCAGTCACTTCTCAGTAAAGTCATTATCAGGTTTTGTGGTTTATTCTGACACTGCCGCAACTCATGAGATTAAATGGGTGTTAATTGAAGTCGATAATGAGCAATGGCAAGGTGTAAACAGAAATAATTGTAACAGGGGAAGCTAAGGTCAGTACTGGACTGAGGATTCACCTGTTTACGAAGTTGTCCTTAATTTATATTGGCTACAGAAACAATGAGTAGTTGTCCACTAGAGAACTTCTGATCCTCATAAAGTTTGATTTATAATTGTCATGACAAATCTCATCAACGTCTATTCAGTTTGCGGTAACGCCATGTGTATATCTACTTTGCTGATTTGTTCTTATAAAGAACCTGTCCTGCAATTTTGTTTGTTATTGCTGCGGAGTAGATTTCGCACTCGGTGACTACTTGAAAAGAGCTGTCCTGCTTTATAAGTACATGTAGGCCTACTACCTGCGCGGAAGGTAGAAAAACGGCCAGGACTACCGACAACTATTTACAGAGGCTTGTACAAAATATGTTTACAGTTTAGGACCTCATTAACCTCATCTGAAGCAACTTTTACAAAATACATTGCCACGAAAGTAATTTTTTTTAAACCACCTAGATTGCCGAAAACAATTCAACTTAAAATTATGCTTTTATGAGCTCACGAATTACAATAAACAGGTCCTTCAGTTGTTGAAATAACCTATGGAGAAGTCACGGAGAAAGTGCCCGTGGTGGAATCAAATGGAATTTCAACTTCATCAAGTGGCTATTTTTTAAGAGTACGTCGGCTACAGTATAGAGAGATCAACCCTTGGGAGACAACTCTGATCAGCTTGTCTTGAAAAACAGTAGTTTCGTGTTTATATGACGGGTGTACCAATTTCCGGTCTCGTTGTAAATAAATGTGTAGTCTAAACACCAAACAGTGCGTGATGAGTCACATGGCCATCTAGACTCTGATGGACTGACGGACGTCATATGTTGCACGTTCTGCTGATTATGCGCTGAAGGGACTGCCGACTGTAGCAACCGCATGTCGTCAATTGCAAAGAAAAACCATCCTCACGAATGTCTGTTGTACATGTGTATTTAAGGGTCTGATTGAAAAAAGAAGCTGAACCGAATTGGATACAGGTTGGGCAGACAGCCAAAGGGAAAGATACCTTAAATGTCTCAAAATTAAGGCGTGACAACATTTCACACGGTACGCAAGCCGTACCCAAAAGCAAGACCAGACTTGTCCTATTATCGCTTCATATCCAACGGCAGAGCAATGACCCGCTTTTCGAGTAGATGGTCCACTGCACACAAAAATCCTAGTTTGTACCGTAGAGGCTTCATGGTTATGATCCCAGTTGATTGATTTTGAAGGCAATGCAGGTGAATGGGTTGGGGTTCTTTTACTCTTTGTCAAAACCTTATTAGTAAAAAAAAACCGTCAGTAAAATAGGATGATCACTCCTTTCCATTCCACTTGGGTGGTTTATCTTCCCTCCTCTCGTGACCCCTCTGGATCCTTTTCCCACAAAGCTCTATGGAGCTGATACCCGTACCAGATGAGCAGAATATACCCGCATTGTTCCATTTCAGTCAAGATTGAATAGAACCCAACTGTACTCCCCCTGTGATCCCTCAGCCGGGCGACATCTTCTTTTATCTCCGTTGCCAATAGCTAGATGGGCGGTGAGGCCTTACAGAGTGAAATGCCCTTTTGGTTGCAGCTTTTGTAAAGGCTTTATGCTGATGTAGAATACAATAATGGTCACATTCCACAACTTCTTGACTCCTCTGACTATACCATGCCCGATATGTGGCAAAATTTTCACATGACACTTTTTTTCTTCTTGTACAGAAGTACACCCCCCCCCCCTGAAATCCTCTAAAGAATTCCTGAGATTCCCAGAACACAATGAAGACACAATAGGAGGGGGTACACCAAGCCACGTATCGATCACCAAATGCCTCTGATGTTTTAGTACAAATACAAACGGATTTGTTTTCGTTTTGTCAAACACTACAGTAATTAATGGCTGGTTTTTACAACTTAAATTTCTAACCTGCTGAACTTAATGAAATGATGGATGTACAAATTTCCAGAAAGTTGTCAACCATGCAGCTTGGTAATACTGCAAGATGACTTGCAAAGTGAGGTTGGTGGGTATACTAGAATCATGGGCCTAATAAGATTATGGAAAATTTTTGTATGAACTTCTAAAAAGAGTCCTTTATTCTATTCAATAATTTGTCCCTTGTAATGTCGGCGAGCGGCTCTTTTTAGAATGATCGCCTTGAATAGTCTACATATTTGTTACATCACGATGCCCATCAGTGATCTCTTAGAAGGCGAACCATGGCCCTTTAGCATTTCAATAGTTTATTTCTTGTGGCATGTTCTACCTGTTGATTAAAACCTTGGGCTCCTTACACATGGAACCTTGGTTCAAACTTTTCTTTGGCTCTAGCATTCTGGTTTCAGCTACTCTATGAAATTGTTTCAAACACCAACATAGTTCAGGGTTTGTTCTCATCCTGCAAGCTTTGGAAAATCTTTTGGTTGGCGCGAATTCCTTTTGCTTGTAGATTTAAAAATAACATTAGGCCTAAAGGAAGTTTACTGACGGTTTGTAAATCGGAACGTGAATCAGAAGTATTAAGTGTAGCAGAGACCGTAATGTGTGTTGAAATTTTCCAACCTTTCGTTTCGAACGTCATGAATTTGCTCAACAATATGAACTGATCCTATAAAGGTTATTAAGAGTGGATAATGCATTGTATGCTTTTATTTCTTCTTTGGCGACGTTATAGTCACTTCTGCCCTATACGGACGCCGGAGGGTAACCTTTCCACACAAAACCGTCACTGGTGGCAACACCACAACAGTTTGTTCTTGTAACAGTTAACAGATTTAAGCCCTTACGATAACCATACAACTTGCGAACCAACATCAAGCTACAGTCACTTTGACAAATTGCCGAGGCCGCTGGCATCTTTTGGGGCGTTTTTTAAATTTTCTCCCGTTGCCCTATTCTGGGAATCAGAAGAAAAGAGTGGGACGCAATTGGGACGAATGGGAGAACTGACCTCCAAGTACATGTATTCCAACGTACCCAAGCGTGATTTTTGAAGCTATTGTGCCGGTGACATCATTATTGGTGGAGACATTTAGGAAATGTAATATTGGACCCGGACCTTTATGACCAATTGACCATCCAGTTTCTTTACAGCCGCGTGATATCCTTGATACCAAGGTCTGACCGGTTGAATCTCCATAATTCCTCCATTGGTCATCACGTTATCCTTCCGTCTGGGTGCTCGTCACAATCTTGCCTGGGGGGCATCGTCAAGAAGCACTGGGCCGTGGCATTCCTCACGAGGCAAAAGTGTGACGTATCCTCATGAGCCCCAATTGTTGCGACGGTAGATCCCCCTTTAGTTCCGTTAGAAGAAGAAAAGACAAAAATGTGCACGCGTGTGACTTGGCTCTTTTTTGGTTCCTCGTTGCGTGAGTAACGACATTGTATCTCCCGTCATAACACAAACTGGGGAATGGAGTCAACACACACCGACGAACAACGCAAGAACAACATGAACTGATTTTCTGAAACACTAAATAATTAATCGAGTTAAATAATCGTTATAATCAAGATTAGTTGGTGTCACCCATTAGAAGAAAATTAATCAGCCGGAATCACAAAAACAGGTAAGACATTCCCAACACATTTAAACACCATCCTCGGAGGCTTGTTGATGATGTTTCAGAACCACGTGTTATATTCGTATTTCAAAATGGCCGTTAGCAGCGAGCTTGATTTGTTATGAAATTAACATATTTTAAAGCATCGACTCACATGGATTTATTTGGTTTACGTTTGTCGCAACCATGGTATATTACTCGTTGGAGACGGGATTTGTTTATTATCTGAGAAACGCGGGGTCACACTGTGTTGAGTCGCACACTAATGTCACTTGACTACGGGCAGTTTGTCACACCCAGATCATTCGTCAACTTATAACGTCAGGTGTGTACATAGAGATTTAAACCTTGGTTAAAACCGTCTTCAAACACTTCACCGTGGACTGGTGGCAAACTTGATAATATAGCTTTAAAACAAATGTCCGTCCAGAAGGCGAGACGAGTGTTAGCTTTTGAGATTAGAATACACGTAATACTCCAAAATAATCCCATATCTTTATCACGACGTCTGAAATGATGCAACAAGTTAGTGGCACAATCCGTAGGTGGTTTAAGAGATGCGGTATGGGTGACACGAGACGCTGCAAAAATGTTAAGTGGAATGTTAAACCCCGAGGATTATCATCCGCCCACTATTGTGTGATATAAACATTTCCATTGGATGTTGGGTTTATATGAGTTCATTCTCCAGCATATAACCCAAGCCCAGTCATAGGTGGGTCGCTTCTCTGATCAGATTTCAAATGCACGGTCGGTGGATGGAAGTACAACTTAATGCTTTGAAACTAGTCTTTCTCATTATCATTGAAATATTATGCTCACATTTTCGAGAAAATGTTGTATAACGGGCACGTTCTTTTTAAAACGTGTACATGTGTACATTTTTACAATACAAAACAATACAAAACAATACAATACAATACAATACAATACAATACAATATACAATACAATACAATAAACACATTTTGTATAACCAAATAATACAGTTAAACATGTAGGTCATTGTTCAAATTGATGAGTTTCGAAATAGGGGCAGGCAAGTCAAAACCCTTCCTTTTGTGCAGAGATTATTTTCAAGTTCGTAAAATGGTTTGCCAAGTGTTTGCATTTGCTTGATCTGATGTGCCTTCGACCGTACACTACAAACACGCATAATACAAAACTACATGGCGCCGCGTATTTTATACATGCCCCAAGTAGTATACTTTTTTCGAGGTCGAATTCAAACACAATTTCCAGACAGTTTATCTTCTCGTTTAACTTTTTTCGCCGATAATCGCAATTGTCATTTCACGAGTCTTTGATAAGGTAATCAATCAGGCTAACCACTTACAGTACACATAACGAGTTTCGATGAGTACAAGTGGTTATATGAAGTTGGAGCGACCGGAAATTAGAAATTGTCAGATTTCAAACATTGACATGCTATTCACACGGATTCATGGTTAAAATGGTTATCACCAGCACGCCACGCACGATGATGCCTGGTGGGTTGGAAGTGGGTTACCCCAGTGAGGTCATGACACTTGTCACCGTAGTATAGACCACGTAGCTTCAAAATGAGTGGCCTTGTATATTTCAGGCCTGTCTGATAGGTAAGATACTGCACTGGTCATATGGGAAGTTTTACATTTTGTGACTTAATTTCCACCTAAATTCAAGAGTAATAAAGAGGCCAGCAGTACAAATTTTAAAGATGCTTCCTTTCTTCACATCGAAAGTTGATAACAATCGTACATCGCAATAAATTAACGTTTTCCTCCATTGAGGCTGTGTGCAAGTTGTGCCTGCAGGAAGTCCAGGCCCGATGGCTTGTTTGTAAACATGTGATGTCACACAGGTTACATGGTCTACTCGGCTTTTGTAATTCGGTAAATCGGCCAAATTCAGTGCCAATTACGACCGTGCTTTGTGATGATTTTATTGGTGATGAAATTGAGTGGCCCGACTGCGAACCTAGATCCATGGGCAGCGTGCAGCAGGTGGATTCTAAAGCCCACGGTACCCCGGGACGAGGAAATACCCAATTACCTGTTTCAATGGTTAACGGCTATTCTTAATATTATTGTAGTACGATTGGGGTGGCATTGCGCCAGGTTAGTGGCTCTGTTTCTGATTCATGACACCGTCAGTATGTCAGCAAGAGGGAACTTGAAACGTGTAGTTACCACGGAGGATGACACTGCAGATTGGTTTGGGGATGGTTCCTAGCTGTCGATAGATAATTCATACAAGTCATATGGGTCATATAAAACATATATAATTCATACCAGTCTGGAGGGTATATTATTACTGATATGGCAACATTTTATTCAACGGGGATTACAAATCTGAATAGCTGCCTAATTACTTAAAGTTATTCATTTTTTCGCTGAAAATTACTCTGCAGTTTTTTTACGCCCCAAAAGACACACCATTGTCCCAGTTTTTTTGAAATGCCACTGTAGATTACATCCCGGTACTGAAATCAGTTCATGATCTTGGTTGCCAAACCGCAGTGGTCATGGGTCTGTCTTGGGCCATATAGAACATCCGGAAGTGTCTTTGTGTTCACCTTGCTATTCAAACATCCCCGCTAAACTTTAGCATTGTTTGTTCCGCTGCGAACACAGTCTGTACTAATAGAAATTACAATGGCACATCGCTCTGGCTTTTGGATCTGCAAAATATTGAACTATGGATGTGGGGAGAGAGATTGAACGGTGCGCGTGGAGAGTGTGAGCGCATGTACGATATGAAACGTCACGTAGCCACGCCTACTTTGCCTGTGGGTTGCCGATCACTGTATTCTGCACCGGCTCCGTCTCTGTACACGTCCCTGAACGGTGGCACTCGACCGATTGAACTCGGCCGGTTGATACCCATGCGGAGAGTGGTTATAAAACGACGATCTACGTTGTACGATGACGAGTGAATGGAGAAGTTTATACACGATTTTAATTGGCAGAATTCTCTTTGGAACTTTATCGGTACAGATTCCTTTTAAGGTATTTATCATGTTGTATTTTTAATGACTGAATCATGGCATACGCGTTGGGCAGGCGAGTTTGTCTGGCTTGCTTGATGTATTTTTAATGAAAACGCGAGTCTGTGTTGCCGGCTGCTGTGCTTGATAAAGCTAGGGGGTGGTTGATCTTTTTGAATGACTAACGAACATCTCGCCAAGTGTAGAATAATTAAACATTAAAAGTAAACAGTAAATGTCAATTTCTTTCAAGGAAACAGTTGTGGTTTCATAGAAGGGCTACGTTTTCCTCGAGGACGAGATGTTTAAAATATTTCATTTTGGGGGAAACAATTCCCTTTCCTTTTCACGACGTGTTTGACATTGATTGATGTATTTTTAAAAAATCACATTTAGCAATGGTTATGGTCGCAGCTTCTGATGTATGATATCGGTGAATATCATTTCTTAGGGCCGTTTTAAATACATTTAACTTAAATGTATATATATACCTCATATATATTTTCTCCTGCTGAATTTTAGTCAATTTTCTGATGTCAGTGTGCAATCAATGTCTGATAGAAAAACATTTCTCTGTGTTTCTTTCTCACAGTGCATATATATGTCACTGGCTGTGCCAGGATGAATTTAACATTAACCATTTAATACAACACAGGATTGTTTGAATGTTTAATCAGCAGCTGTCCAGTGTCTGTGGGTTTAGCACAGCTTGGTGAAGGGATTGGCAGGGTTACTCCACTGCAGTCAAATGTTCATGCTACAATGAATAAACCAAATGTGCACTGTTGAATACCCCGCTTGGCAGTTGCTATTGTTGTGCTGGCAGACATGGATTTAACTCTGTGAATTGAATCGAGTAATTCACTCCTTGCTCTTTATTGATTATATTGCAGATATTAACCATCAGTAGCTTGTGAAAAGAGTGACAAGGCAAGACCCTGAAAAACACTGTGAGATTTAGGGAACTAGTCACAACAAGGACCTGACTGACATGGAAACGAGGCAAAATAACAGATAACCATGGCCACATGTACACTACAGGGGAAGAAGTTCTACTGCCGAGAGTGGGCATTCCAAAAGCTGCTGCATAGTCTAGAGAGCAGACCAGCCTCCAAGACATGTGGCACTCTCATCATGGGTGGGCCGGGCAGTGGCAAGACGGCCATATGCTCGGAGATTGCCTGGCCCACTGCAAACCATGGCAAGCAGAGGAGTCTCAACAAAAGAATGCTCGCCTATCACTTTTGTCAAGCCCATGATCTGGACACGCTTTCTGTGCCTAACTTTATTTTGGGTTTAGTCAGTCTGATTTCAAGATCAACGTTGATTCATGGGTATGATGAAAAACTACGCAATCCTCGCGTGCAAGCAGTTTTGGAGCCAGCTGCTTGTGAGAGATATCCAGATGAGGCTTTCAGGAATGGAATCTTGCAGCCTTTATGCTCTCTCAATCCCCCATCACGGAATTGTTTCATTCTTGTGGATTCTATCGACGAAGCCTACCCAAGGATGGATGGAGAACGATGTTCTTCCAGTAGAACTGTTGCAGAACTCCTTGCCAATCACCATGAACTATTTCCCTCGTGGCTCTGCCTGATTTGTAGTGCACGCCGTCAGAGTAAATCCGTAACCCGTATGTTTACTGGGTTCCGGAAGTTAAGCCTTGACGATTTACGCAAATCACATGTTGTACGAGATGTGCAACAGTACATTCTGTGTCGCCTTGACCGAGAAGAGTTGCTGCGTCAGCAACTCAGTAGAGATACTGCAGAAATGTTGAACCAGTTGCATATTAAGAGCAATGGATGTATGATGTACTTGGAGAAAGTCTTAGATGGAGTTGCAGACAACTTCATTAAACTGAAGGAAATATCGGACATACCTGGGACTCTGAATGGACTATATTTATGGCTTTGTCAACGTCTGTTTGTCAGGAAGCAGTTCACCAAAATAAGACCAATCCTGAATGCAATGTTAGCGGCCAAGTGTCCACTGACAGACAAAGAACTCTACGCATGCACAAGAACTCATAACACCAGTCTCACTGAAGCAGATTTCCAAGAAAGGCTTCTAAAAATGGGCAAGTTGTTGGTCCGTGGAAAGGATCAAAGATTGCTTATTTTCCACTACAGTTTTGTGGAATGGCTTCTCGATGTGAAACATTGTACAAGGAAATACCTATGTAACATGGCAGAGGGACATGCCATGATCGCCATGAAATATTCATGTGAGGCTCCAAGTCTCACACCTGCACAGGTGCAGAACTTCGCTGCCAATCTCTTGCAGGCAAAATTTGTGCCTCCTATGGAACCCTATCACCTAACCCTTTGGCTAATGTGGATGGGAACACCTCTGAAAGACTGCCTGATGAGCTCGACACCGAAAAGCCAACAAGTGCTTCAGCTCCTTGTTTCAGCTGGAGCGAAGGTTATAGACCTGGATGAAAGCTCTATTGCTCTGCAGGATGCACTGGACAGGGAAGATTCACTGAAGAGCTTACTCGAGAGTGGAGCGTCTATCAACCAAGTTGATAGCAATGGGCGTTCTCTTCTTGCCAACGCTGCATACGGCGGAAACTTAAGAGTTGTAAAGTTCTTGTTAGCCAGAGGTGCAGATTCAACAATAACTGATAGAACTGGTCAAACAGCCCTGGGACTTTCCGCACGCCAGGGGCATTGTGAAGTTGTCAGTGATCTCATTGAATATCATGCAGAATTAGATCATGTTGACCACGATGGCTGGACCCCTTTGCGATCAGCTGCTTGGGCTGGACATGCTGACGTTGTAGCTGCCTTGCTAGCTGCAGGTGCAAAGGTAGACTGCAGTGACACAGACAAAAGAACGGCACTACGTGCTGCAGCCTGGGGAGGTCACTGTGATATCGTCATGAATCTTGTGGAACATGGTGCTAACGTGAATCAGGCCGACAATGAAGGAAGAACCCCTCTCATTGCTGCAGCCTACATGGGACACAAAAAGATAGTCGAGTATCTTTTGGACAATGGAGCAGACATAAACCATATAGACTGTGATGGTCGCACTGCTCTCTCCGTTGCTGCAATGTCGGTGGCAGTCAGCCAAGGCCATACAAGTGTCATCACGCTTCTCGCTGAGAGGGGAGCTGAAGTAAACCACAGTGATAATGACGGTATGTCTCCACTCATTGTTGCTGCAAGTGAAGGACATCAAACTGTTGTAGAGCTTCTACTGGAAGGGGATGCTGATATTGACCATACAGACAATAATAATCGCACAGCCTTGATAGCTGCCTCAAACATGCGCCACACGAATGTTGTAAAAGCACTCCTGTACTGGGATGCAGCTGTGGATACCATTGACAACGAGGGCAGAACCGTTTTATCCATCGCAGCGGCGGAAGGCAATGCGGAGGTTGTTCGTATGCTTCTGGAGCGCGGCTTAGATGAGATGCACAAGGATCACCATGGCTGGACTCCATTGCATATGGCTGCCTTTGGAGGTCACAGAGAAGTTTGTAGAGTGTTTCTAAGCCAAACCAGCCCTGTTTCTGTGGATATCATGGACAGAGATGGGAGAACGCCATTGACCCTTGCAGCACAAGAGGGTAAACTTGACACTGTCAAAGAACTTTTGAACTACAATGCAAATATCCACCACACTGCTCATGATGGGCGGAGTGTGCTCAGAGCTGCTTCCTTAGAGGGGCACCAAGAAGTTGTACGGCTGCTGATTGAAGGTGATGCTGATATCAACTACAAAGATGCTGAGGGAAGATCTACACTTTACATGCTGTCTCTAGAGAACAAAGTGCCCATGGCCCATTTCCTGTTAGAATGTGGTGCAGATACTGAGAATCCAGACTTTGAGGGTAGAACACCTCTTCATGTTGCATCCTGGCAGGGCCATACGGAGATGGTGAATGTACTGCTTACTTTCAAAGCAAATCCAAATGCTGTTGACAAAGAGAAGCGATCAGTATTGCAGTCCGCTGCTTGGCAAGGACACGTGATGGTTGCAAACGCCCTCCTTGAAAAAGGAGCCAATAAAAACCATACTTGCAATCAGGGTGCCTCTGCGCTTTGTATTGCAGCTCAAGAAGGTCATTTGGATGTTGTGAAGTGTTTGCTTGAGCACGGTGCTGATCCAACTCAATCAGACAAACATGGACGTACAGCTATGAAGGTTGCTCTCAAAGGTGGCCACCAAAGTATAATCAAACTGTTGGAAAAGTGTGGAGTGCAAAATCCAGTCTCACCAATGCCGTCTAGAGCCACCCATAATCGAAAGAATGGATGTGGCACGGGCGGATCTTCCTCTTCGAATCAGAGCAGTGAGAATGCAAAGACTGGATCCTCGGGGTTGTTGAATAATGGCGGTTTGATGCAAGCTAGCTCATCTTCAAACTCGCCAGACTCTACATTTGATCTCAGAAAGTCAACTACATCCAACCAGTCATCCAAATCTTCTTCAAATTTGACATCAGTTTCAACTGTTAACTCCACTATTAATCTTCATCCTCCAAAAGAGAACAACCATCGACACTCTACTTTCACCGAACAACTTCAGCATCTGGCACCTCACAGCAAGAAGAGGAGCGGTAGCTCTCATGGAAGATCCCAGGAACCAAGCAGAAACCAGTCTATCACCAAGGTCACACCAGCTTCTTCCTTTCAGACAATACCCGAAAACATCATCACTGCCCATAGCACTGAAAAATTGCAACATGGACAAAGCAAAAGCCAGACTGGTGCCACACAGTCTCCAAGACGATCACCCTCTCCCCATATCTCTTCCAGGTCAACTTCTCCAAGTCTACAACCATCAAGTCCTCTGTCTCAAGCATCACAATCCCCGGTCAGGATGATATCCCCACAAACATCGCCATCACATTGCCAGTTTCACAATAACAACAAGCCTGTGTTTCCTTTCAAGAATCCCCAATGCACAACATCTCAAATTTCTGTGGAGGTACACAGCTCTCAAGAGATCAGATCTGCCTCTCCAAGGATGGGTGTCCACAATTCCCCCAAAGTTGAGAGGAGAGGAAGGTCTTCATCGTTGAAGGACCACCGGAAGATATCAAATCACCAGGTGCCTCCACAGAATGGACACAATCATATAAATGGTCAGGCGCCATACCAACCTTCTGCACAGGGTCAATATTTGCAGCATCAATCACTGCAAAATATCCCTGTCGTTAATGGCAACCATCGCCAAATGCAATCACACAACTTTCATCCATTTTACTCGCCGCCGATTCAGCGTAGATTTGACCCATCTTTGCAATCGCAATGTTGCCACGGAAGCAGCACAATGATTCCTGAGCAACAGTCCCCAGAGCACAGTTCCTCCGGAGCACCTAACCACCATCGATCCAACTCACAGCCTGTTCCCATGGACTGCCACTGCCACGAACACGTCCACTTTCAACGTAAAGCCTCTTTGCCAGTGTCTTTCAATCAAATTAGTCTGCAGCGTGTTCTCGCGGCAAGACCCGACTCGCCCGAACCAAAAGCAAGACGAAATGGAATAGTCACTAATCCAAATTATAAGAACTATCATAACAAGCCTGGGATGCATGGGAGTCATACAATGTTAGCTCAACATAGCATCATTGCGGGAGATAGTCACAGAGGACTGTCACCCTTGGAACTTAAGCAGGCGATGAAGGCTAACTTCGAGGGATCTTGCAGGAATGGATTCAACAAGAAGGAAACACCCTTATAAATCATTGGTAAGTAACCAGAACTGAATAGATTTTTTTGCCAACAAAGTTTATAAATTATAGCAATGTCAGTCAATTTAAAGTTTTGGAGTACTATACTGTCATAAACAAAAACTCTGATAGATTTTTAGTGAAAAAAGTTCCACATCATATTTTTCTATTTGCACTCCTAGCTAAAACACTGTCTTATGGCAAATATCTGTTCAATACATTTACATTTGTAAATGTTCTGTGCACTGGTTGAACATGATGTTCGATAAAGAAATCAAGCTTAAGTACACAAGCAGTTTGGGACTCTTACCAAAAATCAATTTTCTGTAATACACTAACGATGTAAATTTCATGAACCAAAATACCTAACCAATCTGAATCAGGTTTTGATGTAGTCATGGGGCATTTAAAAATGCAAGTTGCTTTTTGTCTGTTGGGCCAAATGACAGGGGAAGAAATCAGGTAATTGAAAATGGGGTCCAAAAATCTATTAAATTGAGCAAGGAGCTTTTACCTGCTGTAAAATTTGCTTTGCCTATCTATCCCTTCTTTGTGTTTTATACATGCACTTCATAGCACCTCACCCGTGATTGCAACTCGTCTGTATTATGAACTCTGACTAGCCGTGCATTATTTTTGCCTGGGGCAGTTTCATAAATGTACAGGTATTAAGGAGCAAATTGAGAAATTCATTGGCTGTATACCGTGGGGAATTATTGTGAAACCTTGGATGTCTTAATAATGCTCCAAATAAATACATCAGGACCAATTTGTCAGCGGGGAAGTTAACCAAGATTTAATTT
>CM021530.1:5833779-5849752 GCA_010994315.2 Pisaster ochraceus
AATTTCTTTGCTCAATCAACTAATTGGAGCCAGGTTATTTCCGCCACAGTGTTAGTGAATGGGTCAGAATCAGCTCTTGTTACTCAATATGCCTAATGGATGCTAAAATTGGCTTCACATAATATGCACTGTTCATGCTTAAAATAGAAGACTCGAAGCGCTGAAGTCATTAAGTTTAGCTTAATAGTAGAGAGTACTGTCACCTTGCCTTGAGCTAAGGACATGTTCCTTTGAGCATGCTTTGAGCTGCACTGTATTTGTGACACACATTTATGTACAACCTGGCAGCTTGTATCTCAATAATTCAACAGAGAAGGATTTACTTACATGCCTTCTGAATAACCTTCTCTTTCTATGGTTGCTAGTCCCTGCTTCTGCACTTGCTAGCCTTGTGAAATTTCATTGATATCAGAAAACTGTCATTCATTAAGGTTTTTCTTGTAACGTGACGCCCAAATTCTGTCTTTTTCTGATAAATACGGCACCTTGGTGAGAATGCACTTCATGGATTAAGCTCAAGTGTACGTAGGTTAATGCAAAGTCAATAATGCTGGCTGTGCTTAAATACCAGGTGCAACATATCAAGTCTTAAGACTTCGGACACCAACCACTGGGCAGGCTTCAGGCTAACCTCAGGATACATATGTTACTCATTTGTTTTCCTTTTTACATTTTGTGAGAAAGTTCTTACGCTCTGGGGCCAAAAAGGGCGCAGAGTTGAAGCATAATATTTTGCAGGGATTTTTATGAAGTGAGGGATTTTTATGCACCTGCTGTTGATATTCAAACTTAATAGGATCATAGGATGGATGGATGGAGTCCAAAACAATTTTACAAATGTTATGACTGAGCTGAAGAATGAGTTACCATAAATTACTCACATTGTAACTGGAAGTTTTCATCGGCCTCTGATTGATTCCCTCTTCCGCATTTTGGAACCCAGCCTCTCTGTGTAAACAAAATATATATTTTTTACAATAACAAATATTATAGTGTCTGAGATGTGCTTTGACACCATGTAAAGTGTTGTACATGTACATGGTGAGTACGAATTAGGCTGAAATATCCTTTCACTAAATTGAACATTTATAAAGATTTAGCACAGATTGGCTGGCTGGCAAGCACGCGTGCAGATTTACTATAAATGTTGTCAATTTTATTCCTCGATTGTAAAAAAAAATAACAATAATAAATAAAGTCTGTCCCGAGCCGGTGTTTACAATTGCTCAAGGACAAAAGTGTCGTGACTGACCAGGCCAGGATTTGAACCCACATTCTGTAAATAACAGAACTTAAGTCCCTAGGCGCTCAGCCACAAAACCCACATTCCTCTACAGTAATATTTTTCTTTGTCCTTGTTGTTGATCTTTTGTTGAAGTCAAATGTGGACTAAAATGTTCCATATTGCTTTATTCCTCCATACATTTTGTACGTCTTTCTCCAAAATCATGCACTTATTTGAGATAACTTCACCGATACAGACAGGTCCCTGTAAAACTTGCTAAGCAAGGAAAAATCTTGCTCAGCTAGAACAGGTTTTCATAAATTTCATAAAGTTTACATTGATGCCACTGGTTCCCAACTTATTTTTTGCTCAGCAAAACAAAACAATTCTGCTTAACAGCTTTATAAAATTGGCCCTGGGTTATTCCCATGAGAAAATACAACTCACTGCAGACATATTTTATTTACCCTCTGATCTGTCTCCGCTAGTATTGCTGATAATCTGTCATATATTAGGCCTATACCAATATTGGTAGCATATGAGTGAATTGTCGCATAATACAATCACAATCTAAAATCTGGACTTTTCCCTTTCACAAGTCGAAGACGAATGAAATGGAAAAGCCAGACTTCACCCAGTGATCATTATATTCTGTGACACACAAACGGAATGCATTTAATATTTGTTTTAATATTAACTCATACATAGATTCTTGTCATTTTATTTTATTTTTGTCACAATAACCACAAAACAGACACGGGAACTCATCTACCCACACTCTAAAAAACCTTTCTTTCAAACTTCTGAACAAGGTGGACAACTCTGTGTAAGCTTGTCCGCCATGACATAACATTGTCTCATTTGGACAACTGGGCGGGGAACAATTATTTTTGGAAATTACTTTGCAAAGCGTCCTATAATAATATAATAATATTAATTGTTGTCAGGGCAGTAAAGCCTACATGGCAAATGAAGTGACAAGGATCTGTGTGTGTGGTACACATCAGGGTATATCCGCCCAGGGTCAATGGCCATTCCTTCTTATAATAACCAGGCATATTTCTGTATTTCATTTGATCACCCCCAGATACCTACCTGGATGTTCTCATCTTGCACGCAAGTCATCCTGGAGCTCAATTGTCTAAACCGGGGCCATGGAATTTCTCCACTGATGATCGCCCAGTCCAATCCAAGGTTGAAAGGGAGCTGTCGGATTCCTTATATTGTTCAACCCAGCAAGCTGAAATGTAGCAGAAAAACAGGACCAAGGACATCAATGTTCAATCTGATTTGATGAGTTGAGGACAAGACCAGAGACCCCTATTGTTACTCTAAAGCCACTTCGATAAATACTTGGACCTAACTTCAGGTAATCTGTAACATGCCCTTTGCTCAGAAACTTTCCCACGAGTTGATCTGTGAATTGTGCAAAAAATTGTAATTGTTGTACTGGTGCTTGGTTGGTGATAACATGCTGCAGCGTTGCTCTGAATACAGCAGAATTTATGAAGAGGGTTACCTTCAAATTTCAATTAAGGAAATTTTCGGAACAGTTTTACCCAAGGTTTTCTTTTTATAGTTTGGGTGTGAACAGAACGCGAAATTATGAAATACCAATATACTATTAAAGCTGCCATACTGATTTGAAATTGCTGCAAGAAAAACAATCTAAATTAATTCATGGGAGTTACTTCAATTTATTTTCAAGTATTTCACTTTTAAAATGCCGTATGAATGGTACTTAAATGTAAGTGCAGTTCCAAACAATTACTGTAATACACAATTTAAGAGTCCAAGAAATACAGTAGAAAGGAAGAAGAAAGAAAATAAAATATAAAAAATCAATGTCCTTTTTCTTCCTCTGTGGTTCATATGCATGTCCAGTGACTGAATGTCGGTAAAATATTAAACAAGCCATGATCTGGTTTTATCTGCCAGTAAATCCAGGTCTCAATTTTTTGGGGGAAAATTTACAAGTCCCCAGGGCTTGCAGCTGCAAATTTTTTTACTAGACCAGAATTGACTTTACAATACCAGAATCACAATGATAAAGACTTTTTACTCAGTTAACCATATACATGTAAACTGTTTTTATTTTGAATAAGCACTAAGACATTAAAGAAGATTTACCTCTGTTTCTTTCATTGAAGGATATTTATCAGACTCAAAGTCAACATTTAAACATAATTTGTTTTTGTTCCAAGATATTACACATTGAGTTACTGAGGTATTTAGTATTCAATTTGAAAACTTCATAACCGCTAGACTTGTCTGGTCATGAATTTACTGGCCCCATGCTTAAATCACTGGCCTCGGGCCACCCATGCTTAAATCACCGGCCTTAGGCCTGCGGTCGACTGTGAATTTCAAGCCTTGCAGAAATCTATTGGCAGATTCTCAAAGCTCTAAGGACCTAACTGTCCACTGATGGCCACACTGCCTCTCCGTTGATACACTGCACACTTGTGGTCCCATTTCATTCCAGACCTCATTTTGTTTTATCTGTTGCAAGGACACATGTGTGCACGAAGGAGGATTAAGGAAGATTAGTGAGGATTAAGCTCAACTTCCATCTCTTCTATTTCTAACGTTGAAATCTTTTGCTCTATTGGTAGTATTCTCACTGTGTGAATGAACAATGTGTTAGTCTCGGGCTAGAACTATCTACAAATCCATCAAACATACTTTAAACTGTCTCAGTCATTCACTACTTTTAAGTATTTTTAACTTGGACTCACTATGATGGTTTCTTTTCACAAATTCTTGATAACACCTCACTTTTTTATTTCAAGTGAAATGACCCGCTGAGCATGATTTAAAACTTGCTCATTTATTTCATGTAACTACTCACAAAAGACGTGCTGCTACAGAAATTAAATTTGACAAAACAAGTAACGATAAATAATAATTAAAAAGCTAATTACATGTAACTGTGAAAAAGGGGGCTGGCACGGGATTAGGAAGAATGCCAATGTCACTTAAGTATAGTAGAAGTACATTATACACTGTATACATGTGTACCTTTAAATTATTACGTAATTTCCAAATTACAATTTCAAAAGATTTATGCATAAGTAGTTGAGTTTTCTGCTCAAGCGTCACTTAACTTTTTTCTTGTTAATATTATTGTACATTGAAATACCTTAAATATTAAGAAACTTTACGGTGACATACTGTTGTGTTTGAATGACTTTTGTCATTTTTTTTGTAGAAATAAGGTGGCGGGATTATGTATATTTAAAATGTGTACATAAACAAAGTTTACGCTTGCAGTATAGCCATGGGGGCATATGTTCATGTGTGTGTGTTTGTAAGTACCTTAAAAAACAAATTATTGAGGAGGTTATAGTTCACAGTTTGTTAAAAATTGATCGTACTGCTCTGCAGCGATTTTAGCTTTACAAAATTTGCGTTTTCGAGCGATGAAAAGCAAACAGCAGTTATATACATGTGTACCGTAACAAATGTCCATAGGTTGAATTAAGAAAGACCTAAAAATATCGGCTTTGTTAACTTTTCTGCTCGGTGAATTTTTTTTTTTTTACCTCTGTTAAATATCATGATATTCAAAGTGAAAAATCATGCACTTCTGAGAAGTTCTCTGTCTACGTTACAGTAAGAAACTGTTACCCTCATGCTTTTTTTAGGTATAACATAATATATTATTCGGTAGTCACACTCCTCCACCATGCAAACATGTTGATTTTAAAGCTATTTGTACATCATTTGCTCTACAGTTTTAGCACCTTGAGCATGATACGCACTGTAGCATAAAATCAACATACATTGCTCGTGACTCATTGCAGTATTGTGGGGTCAAACACAAGTGAATGGAGAGAGTATATTGGATAGAAAAACAAGCTTGCCAATATTATAGCGTTTACAAAAGGGGTATACAAGAAAAGCTGTTATTGATTAGCCTAGGGAGTCTTTCACGCTTAGCTCTTCTTAGTGACTTGTTATTGATTTGTTGAAACTGAAAACAGTTTTGGTTGGGCCTCAAGTAAGATGTTTTTAAGGGCCTAAAAGGGATGTTTGCTTGCTGGGTTGTTTGTAGGCTTCTGGTAACCCCTTAGCTTTGTGTCAACATCTTATTCTTATGCAAACATCTTGTGAAGTGTCTAATGCAAAGTTTCACACAATTACAGAGTAAATTTGCCAACAAATTACTTTTATACGTTGTTTTCATCGTTTTTCCCACGGATCTTGATTATGTGCTTAAAGAACAAATACAAAAATAACTCTTGTTATTTATATTTTTTATTTCGTTCTGAAACAAACGAATTGTCGCAAAACTGTGTTGTGGTAATAAAATAATGTGCTTAGTAATAAACGATGATCCCATGGAAAAGGAGCTCGCCGTGGCAATATTATAAACTCTTGTAGTCAGATTCAAACCTTATTTGAAGTTTCAAATTCCTGTTATTTACAAGGTTTTTTTTACTAAGCCTTTGTTATGTCTTTCTAGTAACGAAACTTTTGAATTCTGAATAGGTTCAATCACTGGATAGCTTTAACGAGATGGGAGGAAAAAATCATTTTCAAAACTTACTTCATCCATTCAAGTCATTGACAGGGCCATAATTCAACTGGAGTTTTCAAAACTTGACACACTTTCTGTCATATGTAACCCAGAAATAAGTTTACCTGATTTTCTTCCATTCAAATGAAATTAAAAGAAACAAAATTGTAGGCTTGAAGGGTATTATTGACTTTTTTAAAATAAAAATGAACAAAGCATGACTGGAATTACACAGAGGCCACAGAGACGATGTCCTCGGCTGCACCTGGTCTTGGCCTTGGTGCCTCTTTAAAAGTTTCCTCCTAGACATCAAGATTGTCCAATGGAAGTGCCCTCTTCAAAATTGGAAATGGCCTTGCCCGCTCAAAGATGAAACTCCAGGCCTGAAAAGTACATGCATTTTGCATTAATTCTCATGTATAGAGTGAGGTATTGAGAAAGGTTGGCAAGAATTCTTTCTACAATCAGACAGCAAGCTCCTTACTCTGATAAAATGAGGGGCATTACAACTAACATCCTCACATTTATTCTCAATTAAAATCATAAATCCAATCATGATCAGACATTACATCATTAACCTAGTCACTGTCAAGGAATTTATATTCACCAGCTTTAAATCATAGCGCAAGGATGAATCAGTTAAATCTATGGTTAAGTTAAACAAAGATAATACCTCAAAAAACATTTAGTGTAAAGATCTGCAACTGAATAAAAACAAAAAACCTATTTTCAAAACTGTTATGCCCTCTGGGGAAGCTTAGACAAAGTAGGAATTTCGAACATGAACAAATATTTACACACATGGTTGAAGCTTGCCTCGATAAGTGTGTTGTAGAATGCAAATATTTTCACACAGCATGCATGCGTAAAAACAATTGGTCATTGAGAGCCGCTTGACTGACAGCTGTTGATCTTGACTTTTGTTCTAATTTACGCTGTCTATTGTTGCCTGTGCATGCAACCCAGATACCAGTCCAAATGTTTTATTAAAAATGACTCAGACTGCAGTACACGTTTATTGCTTGACCCAATTTACTGTGAATCTAATAATCATGAGGGAGTTTTGTGTTTGGCTGAAAATTGCAACAGAATGTCATGGGAAGGGACTCAAAGGAGCAGGGGTCCGGGTAAGGAAAGTGTTTGCCATGGTTACTGGCATTTAACAAAAAAGTCAATTTGGATAATTGTTTAGTTTGCTTGGTGTATTCTGTTTGATCAAAAAAGGCAATGACTCATCTGCCAATAAAGTTACATGGGGGCAGCCATTGCAGTTACAATTTTATTTCAATTTAACATTCTAGATTCACCGCAAAATGTAGGATGATCATCAGCCTTGAAGGAATAAACTCATTTCCCAGGCCTTCACATGTGGCATTCTGTGGGTTTCTTAAGTACAGTGGGGTTGACCAAAGATTTTGACTTGAGGGTTGATTCACCAGTATAGAGACCCAGCTGCAATAGCCTTGTGAATTCTTATCTGAATGCTGTGGCTTAGACCAAGTTGGCCTTGCCACCAGGTGAGATAGGCATCTCAACTATTCCAGTAGTCACCTGGTCAGATGTATGGTCAGACATGGAGAACTTAAAATATACAATTTGTATAAGGTTATTTGGATACATCTAGATTGGGTTTTATTGCCCTAATGGAGACAGGCAACACTAGGTAATTGGGAGTGGTGTACATTCAATCATTCTATCTGGATGAGATCATGTTTACTTTGTTTTATTTAGACGAAGAAATGTGTCGCCACACATTGTAACTTTATTAATATGACTGAAGCCTAGAAATAACCCAGTGATGCATTGTATTTGATTTTAAAATGGAACAAAATCAAATCTTGGAACTTTGCAAAGTTAAGAGTACTTCAACCCTAAATTATAACCTAAAGTTGTGTCTTAAAATAACAAACTTCTCTAAGTCAATAGTTTAAAAGTGCTAGACATGTTGACCTGTTGTTTGGGACCCATTTGGGATTGAAATGTTGTTATTGGCAATGCCAGACTCCGTTTATTGTATGTAAGTACTTAACTATGGGGGCCCACGCTGAACTTGGCTCGGTTCCAAAGAGGCCAGTTTCTTTTGTTGTAATGAAGGTCAATTTTAAATTGGTAATAAGATCAATCATTTGGTTTAAGTGGCAAGCTGTGAGTGTCATTCGAGTGACCAGCAGGGTACCAGCTAAAAGATTAAAACAGTGGGTTACATTTTTGTTTAATCACTGATAATGACCTGAGCAAACACTGAGGTTTTGTTAAAACAACACATAAAAACAGTTGATACTGTTTGTCAAGATCATGTATTTGTTTTTATATTTTGTGCTAAAGCAATGGTATTCTAAGACTAGTTTATACAATCAAATGATCCAATGCAAAGTATTTTATGCACAGAAAGAGAAATCTACCTTTATGGTCTGAAAGTCAGGGTTATTAATTGCAGTTCTTGGTAATAATTGTACTTAACTAATTGCTGAAAGTCTGTTTTGCTTTTCCATGCATATAAGAACTGTCTTAACTACCTTGTTTCTTAAGCTGTGTGTGTGAAGATATTGCTTTCAGGTATACTAAAGATTCATATTAAATTTGCGTCAATGCCATTAACGTCTTAAAATGATGATTCGGCAGAACTGTCACAGATCAAAAGAATGTGCAAGTCTCGCGCGCATCATTTGAGAAAACAACTCAAACTAAGACTATTTTTTTATGAAATCAAATTTTCTTCTTAAGTTCTCTTCATGCAAAATTCTTGGAAATAAAGATAACCATAGCAATTTGTTACAAAAACAATTAAAATTTCTATATAGTACAAATGATTTTGGCTTTGATTTTGTTGAAACAAAACTAAAGCTTGGGAGGAGGATGCTTAATTTTTAGAAACCCCATTTGCCAATTATTCCCGACTTTGCGGATCACTACATAGGTTTAATGATAACTGGAACGTCAGTTGGGCAAAATTCTTAATTGTTTGCAAATAACCAGAAACGGAAGACAAGTCCTATTCTCTGGTTTTGTTGATTGACTTGTTACACTTCTTTTACTTTCATACATTTCATGGCAAAATTTTACTTTCCCAACAATATGATACATAAACTACCTTAAACTCCAGTATTTGAAGAAACAGAATCGCGCACACGATGTAAAATTAAATATGGTTGGGACCACCTTGGTCGCAGAAGTTCGAATACGTGCCAGACTTGCACAGTCTTTTTCAAATCATTGTTCATCATTATGCTTAATCTCCTTAATATTATAACAAATTGTACAGACAGTGGCTTCTGTACAAATAGTCTTATATAGAATCTGTGGAAACTTAACAACTTGGTGCTTTTCTTGGGCGGCCAGACTGCATTTACTGCGTCTCACCCCAAACAAACTGCTATTTTGGTGCCAGTATGTCAAGAGTATTGTATCTTTTATCAAAACAAACTATCATTATCAATAACTGTATTTATGAACTTATATTTAATCGTTCTTTAAAGACATTGAAATCGGAATGTATATATCAAATCTTGTAACTTATCAGAATTCTCGACACATCCCTTTATAAAGTGAAAAATATGACGCCCCACACCGAAATCGTGCTCTTCTTTGGCATGTGGAAATGGCACGAGAAATTGGGACATCCTTGATATCAATGTCATGTGACGTTAAACATTCAATAATGCGAGAAACACTTGCATTATTATAGGCCAGCATTGATATTTGAGAATTCCATCGTCTCAACAGGGGCCCAGTATCATGGCCCTGCTTACCGCAGAATTCTGGGCTTATACATCCCATGTGCTTTACAGGGTGCCGCAAGTGCAGAATTTCGCGGTAAGCGTAGCCATGAAATTGGACACTGATCGATGAGCATGTAAGACAGTTGTGTCTGGCTTTTGAGTGGTTTTTGGCATGTAGCGTCACAAATTAATGATCGAATGTTCTCGTAGCTCAATGAATACGGTGGAACACGTGAATGACTGTATGCAAACAGATGTACAGAAAACATTCACATTTTAACAGTCTTCCTGTTTTGGGGTTTTATTTTTACTTTCACTCCTGAAAGTTGTGATTATTTATTTTAGATCCATGCAATGCACATGTAAAAGTACTTATAATGCACATGCATGCGCTTCATTATTTGCCATAAAGATTGTGTTTTTGGTTTTTTTTTATTACAGTTAGGGCCTATCTGTAACTGGTGTGAACTTCACATTTTCTTTCAAAAGGAATCTGGCTATCATTAATTGTAATTTCATTTACCTTGTTTAGTAGTTGAAACTGTGAATAACCATTATTTGAAATATCTTCATATACAATGATGCTTGAAAAAAGTGCCCTGTGAACAAATTGTCAAAAATATAATCAAAAGTAAAACCTGACACAAACCATTCACTGTTCGGGTATTCGCCATTGCCAGACTTTAAAATGCTGATTTTAATTGCCAAGATAGAAACCGCAAGCAAACCGCTCAATTATTTATGCCTGTCTACGAGATGTGAAATGTTTATTACCTTAGAATAAATATCGGGGGTACTTATTGGGGACTACTGGCTCACTAATGAGGGGTTTTCAGTATTTTGGTAGGTCACTTCGCCCTTTAGTTAACGGTAGCATTATTTATATATAAAGGGTGTACTCTGCATGACCAGATTGTGTACACACTTAAATTTTACGTTCTCACTGTTGGGTTTAAAGTTAAAAATTATAATATAATAGAAATTGGAAAAGTGTGAGAGTGGCTGTCAGTGCATTGTTTGCATTGAGCACTGTTTTTGTGTCCAGTGACTGACCAAGAAACTCGGCAATTCGGAAACAAACCTTCGAGCAATTTGTATCAAATTTTACTTTTTCATATTTGAAATTCATCGTTTTAAGATTATCACTGATGATAAAGAATAACATTGTTACATCTAGAATATGTCATAAAAACAGTTTAAAAAAGTAAAATGCATAAGTGATGTGTTAAATAAATATGAAATTAAAAAAAAAATCGTGTGAGTGAGTGAATCATGGACGGAAACTGTGGACCTGTGTTAAAGATTTGAACTGTGTTTGTGTATTCCCAAAAGGAAACATCGGGGGAAAGTGCGCTGTACCGATTGCTATTCATCTAATTGTGTGAATGAATCGAAGCAAGTCTAATATCTTCAAAGGACCAGGGTCCCTGGACTTCCCAAGAAGAAATTCTCACACAACACGTGGAATGTGTCTGTGTGCACATGGGTGTAAGGTCTTACTAAATCTCAAAAGATTTTGTGTAACGCTCCGAAAACAGCTGAGGAATTGTGACAAATCACTAAAGCGGGGTAGGCTGAAACTGTCAAAATGCTGCTGGCCCGCGCTGTTTACTCAAATAACATTGGGTCTTTTTTGTTGTGGTGACTCACATAATAGAACTGTTCACTTGCCAGGTGTGGAACTCCGGGAGGAAAACTCCAACCCTTTTCTGTGGTGAGAAGTTTAGCAAGTTTCAAGTATTTGAAGAACTCATGATTGCCAAATTTTCAATACTTTTCTAACACACTTTAATCAATACAATGAATTTCTTTGCCTTATTGAAGCTAAAATTATTATTCTCCAAAAGTTAATGCTTAATATAGGAAAGGGCAATTTTGGCTTTACCCTGTAACTCTTTAATTTGTCCACTGATTGATTTATTGATTTATGTAATAAAAAATCTCATAAATCAGATTTGACATATCTGTATTTTTCAAAAGCCAAACATTTATCAATAACTGTTATGAACAAAAGGATTATTTTACAATAAAACTGTAAGATTTGTTTTTTTTCTTGGTCCCATGTTTTTTTTTATTTTACAAATTTTTTCTTTTTGCAGTGCGATTTTCATTGCACATGTCTGTTTCAAGCTGACATAAAATTGTTTAGGAGACACTTATTGCACGTCTAAATAACATAGATTCATATTGGGCTTAATACTACGTTTCTAAGCGCTACGGCGCTGTTGTCCTCACAGACTATAGACCCCTTCTTACTGACATCACGTATCTATAGCAACACAGGAGGTCTGCCCTGCCGGAGCACTGTGCACATGTAGGATACATACTCCTAGTACCATCCAGCGTTGCATTTCGTAGCACGTGTTTGCATTAGGTCAAGTAACGTGTGTGCGTGATGTGCGCGTGTAAGTACACAGACATCTGAGAAGGGTCTATTGGGTGAAGCCTGGACAACAGCACTAATGATACAAAGATACAAAATTGCAGAATGGACACTACAGAATTATATTATTAAACACGAGAAAGGTAAACAAAAACAAACTGATGACAAAGACTGTGCCCACGGAAAGGAAAATTTCACACGCGTTTTACTTTTTTTGCAAAGTCTGCTCTGCAGACCTAGCAAACTTTGATAGGGGTAGTACTCTTAAGTGTTCCCTATTGCATATTGACACGGGATGCACCTCCGCACAATGCATGTCAACCGTCTCCGCCATTTTGGTAATCAATTCCTTTGTGTACATTTTGACTTCCAAAATGGTGGACAGGATAGGCGCATGTTAGTGCGCTGTGCATAATGAAATGGGTCTAGGCCCCTGAAGTCTGTTTTTTTGTGGTTAGTTCCGCCTTAATTTTTACTTAGCAGAGAAAAACGTTCAGCAGTGGGGTTTTTTCAGAGCAGCCAATGGCAAAGGGCCTGATGTATAAATGGTGTTATAATTAACTACTACCACTAATTAAGGAGGTTTGGCTTGATAAAAAGTTACCTGAAGACAAGTCAAAACACCTGTATATACATTTAGACTTATTTTATCAGCACTCTATAAAGTATCAATGACTGAATGTGGACAGATGCCAAATGACCCACTTCTGCAAAGGGTCACCTCAACTTGAACAGTGTCATGGTTTCTGCTGGCCATCAGACAAACCATGGCCAAATCACTGAGTGTACAAAACCACAAAGCAGTAGTGACACAACCCCAAAACCTGACAGGATTAAACAGCCAATCAATTTTCATTTTACAGTCTTGTTCTTTCAAACCTTTGTCTCTGATTTTGCCGGAAAACTGGATCAGTCCTTTTAGATAACCTATATTAATCAATCAAATAAACAATCAATCCTACAGTTGACAGGGGTTTGAGTGTGTTTCATCATAGAGCTCTATGGTTTCATTGACATAATTTAATCAAGGTTGCTAAAAAGCATTTACTTATTCCGGAAGTCTGTAAAGCTGATCCATCTATTGTTCTGCAAGGATTCAAGGATCAAGACTCCACACAAAATGACTAGAATTATAGCAAAAGAAAATCCTTCTGATGGTGTTTGATTTAGCTCTATCGATCATAACTGATGACCCCCAAATGACTGTTTGGATGGGGGTAAGTTGAGGTGAAGACCAGAGATATGAGAAGTTCATATAACATCAATCTTTTTTGTGCATTCAATGTTTTATCAAAATATTTCAAGACGATAGTCTCAATCTTTGGCCATAATCCCGATGTGTGAGCTATTTTACTTGTGTTTTAAAATTGCCCCAAATTTTATTAACTGATTGGGAAATGAGGTAGCCTATATAGTAAACCATTACTTTGGTGAAATTAAACTAGGTTCTTTGCTGGCATATTCATTGCCTATCATTTTGACTGACACCCAAAAATCATACAGCGTGTTTTTTTTAAAAAGAAAACCTCTCAAAGGAAAGGAATTATATGCACTTCACTTTAAATCCTTTCATAGTAGGCCTACTCTTGTGTTGTTAAAAAAGTAATTCAAATGGAAAACCTGTCTAAATATTATACTATTCTCTCTTTCAATAATTTCTAGTTTATTCGCAAGAATCCCTACAATTCTGTCCCGCTGATCGAAAAACTTGTCCAGTTGAATGAAAAACTTTTGAATTATCCTTGTAATCGAGTTGACCCAGCATTGACAGCTGCATCGTCATCAGCCCACTGAACCGAAACCACCCAAAAATGACAACAATAGTTCCAAAAGGCCACCAATTAAATACCACTGATGGACACAATAGACCCCAGGCTGGGAAAAGGTAGAGTGGTCAATCCTTTACATCTTGACTGACCTCCTCTTCTGACCGGCCAATTTACACAGAAGAATACTCAAAGTTCACCGAGGTGACAGGTACTCCGGTCCTTGCTGTTACAACACAAGTTGATTATGAATACCTTGTTGATAATCTGATAGCAGTATTTGATTAAGTTCTTCTAATCCATGCTCTACCCTTCATTGATGAATGAAGTTATGGGTTGGTGACCGGAAAATGTATTTTAAAGGTTATTGACCGTTTGTTCCTTTCAAAAATGTGAAAGAAAGAAAAAAAATGTGTAAGTCGATGATAAAGGTCTCAAAGCCTGAAATTTAATTAGAGTTCGATACAGCCGGTCTGGCTTCGCAGGATGTGGTGTTAATTGTTTGTGAAAAGAAACGGCGAGTAATTTGAATGAAATTACCACTTTGCCAGAGGTTGGCATTTTTACTTTAATTTGCCGAGTGATAACTGGTCATAACAAGGTTTCAAATTCACATTAGCCCTATGCATTTGTAAAACAATGACTCAGTTTGTTTAAAGTTACTCTTGGTAATGATTTAAATAGATTAAGTTCCAAAACAATCTAACACATTTTTTTCAGCCATAACCATGTTATATGCTATTTAAAAAACGAGATGAAAAATACAAACTGGTAGTATTGTCAAAGTTGTGCATGGCTGAATTTGTATGAATTCTATAATGACAGGAAACCATTTATAGGGTTCCACTTTTCTACTGTCACGTTAGCAGTTTTCACAATGATTGTAACTATTGTTTGTATCTGAAGTATCTGAAACCACCCAAAAGTGTTTCAACATGTGAATGGACATGCAGGCTTGTACTAAAAATAATTTGAGTCGATTAGTAATACAAACTTTTTAATTAATCTTAAATTGCGATAACAAAATTTATAGAAAAGGCAGGTGACATTTTCCATCCTTTCAGATGGAAATTTGAGGACGATTTAAAAATAAAACCTCAACAAAATAACTCAAACTATTTTCAATCTAAGCTTGCAGTGTTTCTTGGGTGGTTTCTGGTACTTAACAAAAATTACAACCATCGGAAAAAATGTGTAACAGGACGGATGTAAAATGCTACCCTTTGTTGTGTTTCCTGTCGTTATGATGTATCCGGGGTACATGTAAATTTTCTGACTAAATGACAAATGTGGTATGACAGCCTTTGCCATTGTAGATTTAGATACACCCATTTTGATCATCCCTCCACTTCAGCAGCGGGAAATAACTTATGAATATAGTGGAGTTACAACCTGAAGCATTCCACATTGGTCAAAGACTCTACAAAGTGTCCTAGTAAATACGATTACCATTTTACACTGGAAGTGACACTACAACAAAGTGTCTTTTTTCGCTCTAAGCCTAAAGGCAAAGACAAGTTTCCGCCTCTGCATTGTTACTGGATTTTAGTGGTTTTAGGGCAGTTGATTTCTATTCTATATCCCCCCACAGTTTGCTTTAAAACTCCTAATGAAAGAAAAACCCTCATTCATGATTACCACAATAGGGATAGGGGTGACTTGGTAGCTGGGACAGCCAATTTCTTTCATTAAATCTCTCTGTTTCCTCTTCCAGGGCGAGAGCACAACTCAATCTGTGTAATTGTACACAGTTTGTACCCATTTGTTCTTAAGAATTTGTGTTCAGTTGTAAAAAATAAATGTAGGCTAGTAAACAAAATGTCATGACCGCCCCCAACAAAAAGTTTAGTGAAGTTTGTCTTAAATGGTTCTTCATTTTCTGAAGAAAAGACTTATGAAATTGAAACTGTTGACCTGCTTATATAGATCTCTTGCTTTTCTTCCTGTTCCATATCTTTTTTTAAGTATTCACTTAGATACTTAGTGAAGGGCTTCCAAAACAGTTGGATGACAAGAGCTCATGATGTTAAACACTTTGTTATAGCAGACTGCAAAGGGTGGAATCTTGAGAAATTACCCATAGGCCTGAAGGGGGGATTCCATGTTTCACAGTTCTTTGAGATGTGGTTTCTACAATCTTGTGGTTTTACCTTCAACATTGTGTTATTGCAATTTTCGAGCCCAAGCTTGTGTTTCTTACAAAAGACACTCGGAGGTGGATACTGGATAGTGTCTTGCATCTTTCTTTTGAAGCCGACCAGAGCACACAGGTCAAACCATCAAGCTGCTAACCACCAGTCTCAGAACCACCACAGCTCATAAGAGAATTATTTACATGGTGTCTCAGCAAATCTCACT
>CM021530.1:5886466-5901614 GCA_010994315.2 Pisaster ochraceus
AGCAGATGAACAGGGCCCAATTTCATGGCTCTGCTTACCGTAAGCAGAGAATCGGCGCTCACGGAAGCAGGGAATTCCTCGCTTATGTCAAGCGTATTTCACGGGTTAGCATGGAATTTTTGCTTGTGCGCGTGCGTACTCCACAGTAAAAAATATCACACCATCTGCTGTGCTGTACAATTTAAAAATTTACAAACGTCTTGACCAAGACTACTGTTGCTTTTGTAGAAAATCACTCTCATGTTGTTTGAAGTTCTAATTCCTTTTTTAAAACTATAAAATCGTCTAATGATTTTTGGAAGATTTTTTTCCTATTGAATTGACACATTGTTCTCCAGCTAACAGTAACAATAATACCAACACAGTTTCTTTGAGTCAGAATATAACAGTATTCATAACCCACTGAGGGTCATTATAAATCAACTGCAAATTTGTTTTTCTTTTTCTTTTTTTGATTCCAGTTGGAAACAACCCAGTGACAGGTGCCCCAAACGTAACAGGTGCTGAGCCTGTAGCTGAGGCACCTACTGAAGGCGGAGCCAAAGGGCGTAATGCCAAGCCTGACCGGATTGACCCAGCTAGTATGCCCGCAGCAGGTGGTAGAGTAGAGAACAAAGCCGCCATGAAGAGGCAGCCTCCCGGTGGCAAAGACTCTGGCATTTTCTCCTAGACGTGTAAGCTCCGGTTGTAGTTTAGCCACTGGTTGTTCTGATTTTGGGGGTTTGGGATGGAGAAAGGGGATGGGAGTTTTGGCAGATCAGGGCAGGTGCATGGAGTTATACCTAGAGGATCGACTTTCTATCTTTAATCACTATATCTCATTATACCTACGGACACTTGCTCTTCAAACATTTGTTGATGGTGATTGCTCTAGCGGTTCCCAAGAAAATGAAGAGAGTAATTTTGAAATGAATTTCCCTCTTCTTCAAGAAATATTTTTGAAGAAAAGGACTTCATTCTGATACCAGTGGGCTTAAATTACAAAACATATGCTCTTTGTAAAATGTTACATTTCAAATTCATAGCTCTTTGTGTACAACTTGCATTTGTGACCCACAGTACTTGTTTTATTTGAAATTAAGTAGTAGCACTGATCTGAAGTAACGTATGAAATGTTTTTCAAAATTCACAGCACCGTACCACGATTTGAGAGATATGAGCGGAACCATGTTTCAGATAATCTACAGCATTGGACTTCAGAAGAGCTGTTAAATTAAGTTAGCTTACTCCTTCAGTTTTGAAGTTATGACACTAAATGTAAACATTTTCCATTTGACCAATGTGGTATGTTTCCTGCCAGAAATGACATGGATTGTACAAGGTCACTCTTTTTGTAAACAAAGGTTACTTGGTGCATGTATGTAGGAAAGATTTGTACAAACAGTTGAAATTGGGTTAGGTTTACACTTGAAATAAAATCCAATGTTGCACCTTAAAATGACAACAACAACAAAATTGTTGAAGTTGGTTACCCCACTGCACACAGTCCCTAGAGAAATATAAACAGTTTTCTACAAACATTCTTAGAATAGTGCTGTTTCTTCATGCTTCCCTTGAACATTTTGATGCATTGAATTTTAACTGTTCACGGTTTAAAATATTTGAGCCAAAGAGTGCATGGCTCAACATGGAGCCAATATTTACAGAGCTCATTATCTATGCAGCTAGTTCAAAGGTCAAACGTAAGAACTCGATGCACCATTGTTTAGGTAGGTGCGATGGGATAGCACCTTTAATGCCACTTGAATTCGATGGGAGACTTGGGGGCGCTTTGTAGCAGCAGACTTGCCAGGTTTATCCATTTTTCTTTGAAATATACGCAACCACAGAACTACGTAAACCATGGAAAAATACCTGGACTGTCTGCTGCCACCTGTTGTCCCCAAGTCCTCCATTTATACAGACGTGTACTTTGTACAAAAGTAAGTTTTAGTATCCTTTTGAACCAGTGCCTTCAGTAAGGGTTACATGTATGAAGGGATTAAACGCAATAATATATGCAACCTTAACTTGAGGCTCATTGTATAGTCAGTATATTGAGTTAAGACAAGAACCCCACATGAAACACAAACCATTGCCAGTCTCATGCTTGGGCATGAAGTAGCAATGCATGATGTCTTGGATGACAAATCTTGACTCAGTCATTTAATGAGTTGTAAAGCATAATCGGCAAATTCAGCATATTTGATCTTTCGCAGCTTGCTTTGTGTGTGTGCTGCAACAAATTGACTGGGACGGTCAGCATTTTTATGCATGCGTTCTGAGTGAACTTATAAAAATGTAAAAGCATAATTGAGCTGGTCTGCCTGTAATTATAAAATGTTCTGCTTAAATATTTGTGACGTTCTGTTTTTGTAAAAGTCAGTCTAGTTCAGAAGTATGCAGTATATGAGTCATAAAATAATACAACAACAAATTCTTACTCACATACTTTTACACTTGAAATGTTATGCAGAATGGGGGGGGGGGAGGGGGGTAATCGAGTGTGAGTTTACTTTGGCTTAAATGTTTTCCAAGGTAAACCTCTTCTTTAGCAACAAATCTGCTCCTGAATGTACTAACCAACATGTTTGTTTAAAATACACATCTTTGCTCATATGATTTTTTTTTTTACTAATACAGTACCAGTTGATTAAGGTTGAACCACTTGAATATAATTTTTGTTGGAGATTAAATTATTCACATGGAATAATAACTTTTTGTAAATATTGTCAAGGATAATAATTTGTGTTTTGTTGTTGTTTATAAAGCATTTAATAATTAACACTTTGTATGTACATGTAAAGTGATAATTTATTGTGACGTTTACATTCAAAGCCGGGAGAATTCGAAGAGGAATATTTAATGGGGTATTAAATGAATCGATGTCATGCTGCTTTTTCCTTCACCGGTTTTGGTTTGGCAGAAGAATTTGAATTGGAACAGCATTTAATGATTCAGACATCTTGTAAAAATCTGTTGTTCTCTACATTGAAGATGTACCATGCAAGCGATGCTTGGAAAATTATTCTATTCTGTAGTGTGTCATGGCCGAGCGGTTTAGAGCGTCAAATTCAAGTTTTGGTGGTTATGTCATCGGGGTGTGGGTTCGAATCCTGGTCATGGCACATGTGTCTTTGAGCAAGATGCTTCACTATAATTGCTTCTCTTCACCTAGGGGTATAAATGGGTAACTTCGAGGGTAGAGGTTGATATTGTGTTTGAAAAAGCCTTTGGAGCGCCACGGCACCCCGGGGCTGTATACTCCCCAGGGAGCTGAAAAAGATAAAAAGAATGTTATTGGCCAAAAGACCAGAGCACTAATGTAAAGCGTGTTGGTACGTTGTCCTAAAATGGGCTACATAAGAACTAGTTATTATCAACACGAAGCACAAAATAAATATGCAAAAAGCTAATCTCCAACTGTGTTCATGAACTACATGGCAAGTTATTGTTTACATCACAACATTTCTCAATCTGGTTCTTTGGTCATGTGCACCAAGTAATGAAATATGATGCATCTTTAGTTTGATGATCCTGTCATTGATATTGAGTACCAATATAATTTTTGTTCAATCTACTTTGGTCCATCAATCAAACAACCGTTTTTTCCTTCTGAAGTTGTATCTGTCTTTGGTTATCAAACTTCCAAGATGGTAAACCAATTTACAGTGCATGATGTATCCATATAATACATGTGGGAAAATTACAATGTCATGTGTGTATTTGGATTGTATTTCATATTTCAACTTAACTTTTTGACCAAATTTATATTTCACAGTGTGTGACTCATACACATCTTCAGTTGATAGTCATTGTGTAGCTTGAGCTTTTGTAACATTCAAACAGTCAAAAGATTGTATGCAAAATAAAACAATATTCAGTAATAGGCAAAAGGGAAACTGACTGGGTAAATGTTTTTTAATTTGGGATGAATGAAGAAAAAACAGAGGTCCTAGGTTCAAGTCCCGCTCTAGACAATTTGTCTTTGTTCAACCCAGAAATGAATAATAAATTAACTAGTTGCAATGGAATTTCCAAGGCCTAGGTGCTTGAATAGTTTGACGGGTTTTTCAGGAATGAGTGCAAAGTGCAAATCAATTGAAGTATTCAAAACTGTAACGCTCAGAATTTGTCACTGTATCTTAGAAGATGTAGACTCGAGCAAGAATAAACTGAATGTGCAAAGCAACGTGATATGATTCTGCATATATTTGGTATTTAATTTGCATAATATTAAACATCGTTGTTAGTTTGGCTTCTGGGCCACGTATATATTTTTGCTTAACTGTTTTCTTAATCTACCATATTTTAAATTTCTTGACTATCTATTCGTATAATGTAGGTGCATATGAGCATCACAATTTGCATATCTTAACAGTAGGTATTCAGACTAATTTAAGTACTGTGAGTAAATTATTTGTAATGTATTCATAGTCTGTTTCTGTGGTTGATTTCAAGCAGATAACAGGCCTTGAACTTTGCTTTGGAAGGGACACAGAAAATTTCCTCTGGCAAGGGGCACTTCTATGAGGAAAATGTAAATTTGGAATAACTTTGCAAAGGGCACCACAGCAAAACCAAAATGGGGGACTTATGGGATGCAAGGTGGCAGCAGACTTACCAGGTAAAATCCATTGTTCTCGGTAATGTGCGCATGCTCAGAACCATGTAAACAATGGAAATGTACCTGGTAAGTCTGCTGCCACCTAGCGTTCCAAAGTCTCCCATTGCTGCGGATGTCATGGGTTATTTTGAGGTCTGACATTTAAAAAAAATGTCAAGCCCTTCTTGGGTTCCTTTAACTTGTACTTGACATCATTGATTGTAATATGACTCATTGGAGATTTTATGTTTACATTATGTCTCCTCTCATCACATGCTCATCTTTATCACATCACGTGTTCATGTTAATCATATCACATGTTCATGTTAATCACATCACATGTTCATGTTAATCACATCACACGCTCATGTTAATCACATCACATGGTCATGTTAATCGCATCACATGTTCATGTTAATCGCATCACATGTTCATGTTAATCGCATCACATGTTCACCTGCATGCTGGGTCAAGGTAAATCCTCTGCAAGGACACACTTTTGTTTCATGTGTCATGCAGACCCAATCTCAAAGTCAGGTACTTTTGGACAACAAGTTTGCTCACAAGTATCATTGTTCATTGCTACCAAAGGGGGGGGGGGGTCATCAACAAATGTTTTGATTTACTGTTGTTCTTTGCAACTGTTTTCCTTCAAATTGTTCCCGAGGGGACAGATTTGCTTCAGATAGTTGAGATCAGGAGACTCTCAGACTTAAAATCTGAACTTATGAGTGATAAATATGCGGGCAACAGTTGAGGAATGTCTGGGATAGGAGCGGGGTAGACGGGAATGCCAAATGGATTCAGTCAACTAAATTAAAGGCAGGCAAGCAAAGAAGTACCCATACATTTTTACTTCATTCCATTTTGACACTCGAATAATTTTTCTCTAAATACTTTACATTTGAATTTATTTACAGATTGTTTACTCTTTTTTTTCTTTTCTTTTTTCTAACGCACACTCGACACGTCATGTTAATGCAAGTTTGAAAGAGTGATAAATAAGCTATATTGAGCTGGTAGACATTTTGAGGGTTAAGTGGTAAATGCAACTTAATGTTTATTATTTACTTATTTCATTGAATTATACAACCATCTGTAAAAAATGTTGGCCAAATTCATCTTGTGTTTTTATAGTTGTTAGTTCTTGTTTACAAATTTGAATGTTTCTAGCTTTTTCTATTTTGTATTGTTGCTATTCTGTAATTGATATACATGCAAAAATTAGTCATACAAAAATTAGTACATGTACATTTATCTTTATTTAACTACATTTTTCGAAGTAATGTTTGTTGGTAATAAGAAAAACGCATCAAATGCAGTACCAGTACATTATAAGTTGCGAGTTACACTTACTGTCTGCAACATGATAAAGTCACATCTAAGAAAAAGATGTAAAAATGTGATTGTTCTGAGTTTGACTAAATGAGAATGTAATATTAACTTTTTAGATGTGCATGTTTAACATATGTGGTTCATGGCGAAATGATGACATCATTGGTTATAGTATGCCAGAAATTGTCAGGTCAGCTACTCTTCATAAACGGAACGTCTCCATCAATTCTCGCCAGTATTGACACCAAAGCATTAATACCAAATATAGATAAAGAGATCGCACATGTGTGAATGTTAAACTGTCAAAGAATTATTATGAAAACATACAAGTAAAAATCTATCGTCAAATTTGATCGTGGACCGTTTTATGTTTCTGTGATCAAAACATGTGTCATGTATTACAAACTAATACATGGAAGAATCTATGCATGGAGTGAATTTATGGTCTGGTTACCTGCTGTTCAAATTTCATAGAGCTGCTCAAGCAGGAAATATTGCTTAACAATTTCCCGCTAAGCAAAAATGAGCAGGATACCAGTCACAAATGGTACATGTGAAATGGCATTTTGGCTGGTTACCTTTTTCTGGTAAGCATATCGTTCTTGCGCTTAGATACTTTTGGGTTTTATGTACTTTTTAATGGACTGACAGAAACACTGGGCTTTTTCCAAACCTTGGAGTAGGCTCCAGCTCCGGGCTTAGTTTGATGTTGGAAACACCGTGCAAAATGTTCGCTGCTCAATATTGATGACGGAGTCCAAAACGAAGCCATAGCCCAAGCCAGCGTTTGGAAAAGGCCCCCGGTAACCCTGCCGTTGTGTGATATATCTCCACTCACACCCACTTCACACAAAACTGGCTCCAACTTCTTACCTGAAGCCCATAGGAATTGCATTGACCTAGGAGGTTTCCTTTGAAGATGTATGCAAGAAAAGTTACATAACTGGTTTTGGCTTTTACAAACATTCTTCAAAGAAATGCTTTTGAATGAGGGAATAGGTGATTTTTTGTAAAATTACACTCAAAGTATGCCAGCAAAATCTGTGGGCATGCAGGAGATGCGCAAATACGTGATGCAATCACATACCAACAGGATAGCCTTTGGTGGCTGTAACATCAGAAGAGTTGTAACAAATTGATCACAGAAAGATTTGACCTCTTGATTATTATACTGATTATGCATTAGGGATACACAGTCAATAAGCTATTTGCAAGTTACATTTGAATAATTTCTGGTACAGTAACTTGCTTATTATTTGCAAGTTACCACTTAAATTTGAATTGCAACCTCCAGATGGTCAAACCCCGGTACTGTTGTGAGATCAGACATTCAGAATTGTGTATGGGCCGTCTCCAATGTAACTATACATGAATCATGACGAAGCAAATGTGTCTTTAGTCCGAGGAATTCAAATTGAAGCGGTAACTTGTGACTCGAGCTAGTCATTGTGCCAGACGCTATTCAAATGTAACTCGCAAATGGCTCATTAGCAGAATTTTCTGCAGCTAGTTCTTTGCAATTACTACACCCTTGATTCTCGTTAATATTGTCAATTCTTGCAGTGTGAAATAAATACTAAGTGATCTTGGTTAACTCCCAGGCGTTCCTGTTGCTCTCTTTTGTAACCCTTGAGTCGGTACAATCCTAGGTTCTGTATATGATCCCCCCCCCCCAAGTCGATGAATCACCTTGGTTCCATATTAATGGTTGCCCCAAATTACTGAATTAATAATAATAATAATGAATATTTAAATTGTGCAATATCCACCTAATAAGGTGCTCAAAGCGCAAGAACAATAAAAATAGTATTAATAGAGAAAGGTGAAACAGACAAGGAAGAGAAGTAAGATGAAGGGAAGAAAGAAAAGACTACTGAAAAGCTGTTTGAAACAAATGAAATTTAAATCTGAAATTGAGACTGACATTTTAGCTTGGATATAAAATGTTATTGATGTACATGGCTTATAGAAAGAAAAAAAAACGTAACATAGAAAGAAAAAAAAACGTAACAGGCATGTGATTTCTCACGATTTTTTCCTGATTTCATCATTTGCTCAAACTTTGAGCCTTCTAGAAAGAAGTGTCGCCAACCTGTAGTATTGTATTTCTGGTGATGCAGAGAGTCTGTAAACCTCCTGAATTGTAAACATCTGGGCCCAATTTCATAGAGCTGTTAAGCACAAAAATGTGCTTAGCATGAAATTTCTTCCTTGATAAAAACAAGATTACCAACCAAATATCCATGTGTTGCATATTGCTTGTTACTGGTAGTCAGCTGTTGTTTGCTTATCCTGAAAATCACGTGGACATTTAGTTGGTAATCCTGTTTTTATCAAGAAAGAAATTTCATTCTTAGCAAATTTTTGTGCTTAGCAGCTCTATGAAATTGGGCCCTGGGAGGTTCTGGGTCTAAAATAAGGGGGAACCCAGGCCCACAACCTACTTTCCAGGAATTTTCACATTCCTCAAATCTCATCCGTGACATAAACTCAAGACTCTACAAATTGATAAGTCCATTAATATATCATAATATTACACAGCGGTTAGATATTAACCGCCTAGTTTAATGCTTAGTTATAATTAACCAGATTCACAATTCTCATTAGTCTGGTTTAATACAATACGAGCAGTTAACAAGTGTGTAAAATCATAACGGTGCAAATTTCCTAAACTTTCATAGTTACTCGACGCTCTCTTAGCAAGAGGATTTTATCTACTTAAGTTTATCAACTAAATATAATAAGGAACCAATATTTCAACATTTTGTCAAACAAAAAGGATTATCACTTGTTGGAACACGTCCAGACTGAAATACGATTTCTGTCACATGCCTGGAATTTCATCATTGATAGGGCAAGGCCGTTTTTCATTTTGCAAAGGGCACTTCCATTGGAAAATCTTAAAGTCAATGGGGAAACATTTGAAGGGGCGCCAAGGCCAAGACCAAGACCAGGGCAACAGAGGGCTTGGCCTCTGTGTAGTCCCAGGCCTGCTGTCAACTTTAAAACTGTATTCCTTAAGGGTACATGGTATTTTAATACTCTGCCACATCAACTGCAAGTGAGAGTTGGCTGTATGAACTCTGAGTAGAGTGAAATTAAATTTTCAAGGTACAAATGGAACGAACATGATTAATGGCAGCAAAGATCATGTTCAAATGATGTGTTCTGGAAACAAATCAATATAATTGTTTGGTTGAATTAAATCAGGTAAGTTGAATTCCAAATAATGAATTTAAATCTGAAGCATGTTTCAGATATCGGACAAATGACTAGTTGAAAAACTATGCATACTAAATCTTAACAAAAGAAATGAGCAAATAAAAAATCCCAAAACTTAAATGTTCACAGCAGTATCCATATTGCTAAGCCTTACTGAAGCCTTCTTCTTGTGTGAAAGTCTTAATGAATTTATTTTCATCAATTGGATACTAGAAGCTGGAATTCATTCGAAATGAAATCAATTACGTAACACTGATGGAATATTTCTCTAACAATGTCATAACTGTCAAACATAATTATTGCAGTGTGCCAAATCTATACAAAATAAACAAGCTGACCAAAATATACAAATCATAGCTTAACTCTTAAATGCCAACCAAAACCAAACCAGTCCACTGACCACTGGTCAATGCAAGTGAGATAACTTCCAAAAGCCAGACATTAAAATTGCTTTATAGATGAATGTGGCCTTTAGTAGAAAGGGCAGCAAATGATATTTTTATGGTGCAGTTTTACTCTGACTTCAAGAAATACAAATGTGCTTTTTACTTCAGATCAGTGAACCAAAAGTGTACATGGATGTATTTAAAAACAATACACAACTGTTCTATAAGTCTTTCTCAGCAGGTTTTGTTCAATGTGAATCAGCTTTGTGGTGTCAGTTTTATCAGCGACTAGAAAAGGGGTTCATGTTCACACCTCCCCATGTTTAGATCTGAATACATTAAAATCCACGTTACCCTCATGTGGATATGTGGATATAAAACCTTAAAAATATCAGAATTATATTTTGTAATTAACAAATATAACGTAAAATTCAAAAATAGCAAAAACTAATTACAATTTTTGTAATGACTACCCTGCACAAGAATGACCAACTTGAAATAATATTAGAACAAGAAACAAACCAAATTTGAAACGCTAGATTATCAACTGTTACCTTCACTGAAGGCTGTATGTGGTTGAAAAAACTACAATGTATTGTTTTAGTATGGGAAAGTACAAATGTCAATCCAATCTTGCCACTCACTTCTTTCCCCTTTGCAAAAACACACAATTACTCTTACATTACAATTAATTCCAAAGGTATAATTAAGATGATATGTTTTCATAACTTTTTTTCATAACGTTCTTTACAAATTAGATGCATGTGCTTAAAATAAAGATTCTATACAAAATACCTATCTGAAAGAATCAAAACATGCCACAAAATGCATAGGCCCCAAGAGCAGGACAGTTGTCAAAATCTTTTCAAGTTTTCTTAGTGCAAATAATCTTTTATCAAAAGCAGTTTTAGAGAGAGGAGTTAGACAGAGCTAAGCACAACACATACACTAACAGTGACAATCTAATACAAACATTTCATTTTTTTGGTAACATTAATGTCAAGTTTGAATTAAGGAGAATTTGTATTTTTTTTTTATAAATTGGAATGTCATCATAGTTTATGTTTAACATATTCTGGTCCAAGTTCCACAATTTTTCTATTTGTACTAATCCAACAAGATTACTTCATTTTCGAGGGGAAAGGTTCAACAGTGTAAAAAGAAACTATTTATACAAAGTCTACTCTACATCAGTTGCAACTAATGCGCCAGAATTACTGCGAACTCTGGCACTCTACCGATACTATTACTCAAATTGGTATCTTTAATTTGTCATCTTTAAAAGATCCTTGTTCCAATCTCAAAATGACTTTAAACAGTGACAATCTACAAACATAAAAACATCTAATAATTTAACTTACCGTACCGTGCATTGCTGAATTCTTATATATTTTGTGTTGTAGCTTTATTCATTTTACTTAATATGAAAAAAATAACCAAAAGTCTATGATATGCCCATAAGATAAGCCACTACGGAATGTGAAATTCTAATCTTGTTTTATTTTCTTAGCGCGTCATTAATAGCAGCTGAAATCTTATTTTATAATCGGACTAAATCTTCTGTGTTTTTACTGATAAAATTCAGCAATCAGCAAATTTTAAACATGACACTCTAACCCATTGATTTGTGCATAATTTGTGTACTTGTGCTATGTACAAAATAACCGCCGAACCCAAGTTGATTTCTACATCCATATATATTTGCACAACACTGAATTAACCCGTTGTTTGCATAATCTAAACAGTTGTGAGTTTCATATATAGCTCTATATCTAGATAACCACAATTTGTGGTATACAAAACCTGATAGTGAGTATGTTTACAGTCACACAGTGAAACAATGTTTCAATTCTGAAAGTAGAACTTTCCTTTCCACAACTTCAACGTTGTCATTTCACTTCCACACACTTATATCAACAGTACGTCTAACAGCTTGAATCTCTCAGTGTTTTTTTTTTATTACTCAAGTTGGATTTTGACAGAATGATAAAGAGGTCAAACAACTTACTATCTCTCTCACTAATGGCAGTAGGCATCTCAGCTGAATAAATTTATGAATGATCTACTCCACCCTCATACTCTGAGACATTAGCCCCACAAAAAGTCTTCAATTTATCTTGATTTTATTTGAGATAGATTGCCCTAATATAATGACTCAGTTTTTATAGCGCTTTGATGGCGGAAACTTTATGCTTGGAAAGTGGTTGGACCAAGAATGTTTAAGACATTTACTGCCTACCAAAATGAATACCGGTTCTTTCCCAGCAGAAACTGCACAGAATCTACTTTGCTTCAAGCTCTTTGCTTCCATAGTAATCCCAACAAATTGCAAAATCAAGCTTGGCTTCATTCAACACACGAGAGGAATTTGCTGTTTTTTTTAAATGTTGGGTTTGTTTTAATTTCAATGAAAATCCCAATCATAAACTTGTAATTGCATAAAGGCTTGTGGACAACCTCACTCTGGAAGCTCGCTAAAAGACACCAACAGAGGGCGCTGTGAGTCCATCTAGTAGGTCTCCCTAAATTCATGGTGCCACTTACTGAAGTTGACATTGAATGCAACGATGCTACCAGTTGCCATCCCTGCAATGATAGTTCTGATAAAAAAAACAAAGGAAAGGAAAACAGTTAATCTTTCTGGTGTAATTTAAATAGAAATTGGTGCATATCCTTTCAAAAAAATAAAAATCATGCTACTTGCAGGGCCTATGCTTCAATGTATGAGAACAAACTTAAAGCAGTTGCTTGGTTAAATCCATAAACCCATAGGCAGATGTTTGATATGCAAAAGCTGTTATGACTGCACAATCTTTCTGTATTTTCTCATTATGTATCACATGCATGTGTTAATTTGAAGATTACAGCATCATTCAATCCTGATCAATGTTGTGTTACGACGGCATGCAGCAGTAATGGCAACAACAACAAAAAACACCCAAAACAAGGACTTTTTCTCTCATCTGGCCAACCACATTTCCCTCAAAGCTCTTAGGCCTACTCAAGATCTGTTAATAATGTCTAACCCACTACTCATCAAAACTCATCAAATACTACTCATTTTCAAGCTAAAGCATAATTCAAGTGTTATTTATTTATTTATTTATTATTTAATACTATTTTTTACAATGTGTTGCATGAGTTGCTGAAATAAGAGTGAGGCTGTTGCCAAGATCATCTAAATGGAGCTTTATTCACTACAGCAATGTACAGTTTAACAGGAATGGAGTCTGGGGATCAGACCACTATACTCAACTGCAATCAGTGCAATTTGAAATGAAATAAATTCAATGAAGTGGGGCGGATATAGGAAAATATTTGGGAGAACTGTGCTTTGATGATACAAGCATGGAATTTGTCACACAGTCAGAGTATTTCAAGAGAACAACATTTAGCTGTAGGGCCATCGCACGTTTGTCTTTTGAAAAAAATATACGAGAAGAATAACAAGCAATTTCCAAAATGTTCAAAATTGCGGCCATTGCTAATATATTTTTTTCAAAGGACACATCTGTGACGGCCCTATCATCGATAATTCCTTTCATGACATATTCTGTGTGCAAACTTGCATGCTTGTAATATCAAAGGGACAATACTATCACCTACCTGCTGGACTAAATAGAGTAATATACACTCTGGACAAAAAACAATTAACCCCCCAAGTATACAAATCTTTATTGAGGATGGGGGGGATGTAATCAAATGAAATATCCCCTGCCAATGTAGATTTCATCATTAACATATTTTAAAAACAGAAGGGCAAGCAATTTGAGCTATGAATCATGTCAGCATGCCAAATCAATTAATTTATGAAATGAAAGAGTTAATGAATGATGAAACACCAGTCCAAGCAGTGTCCGGTAACAATGTAATATTTACCTAGTTGGATTTGTTCGTAATCTACCGAGAATAAAAAATACAACAACGTTCAAGATGACAAGTCAACAGAAAGACAGTAAAATGCAAGTCAATTCAATTGATTCTTCACAACAGGGAAATGATGCAAAAAGGACAATACAATTCCACTCGGGCAAAATAAACAAAAGTAATGAGGTAACAACAAATAAACTCAGCAATTAATCACAAAAAGGTGATGGTTACATAAATGAAAAGGTTACATATTACACGATTTCAAAATGAACAGATAATAAGAAGTAAATATCAACAAAAGCCCGGCAGACATTAATGAGGTCAATGATTAAAATTAAAAATAGATTCAGACTGAAGCATCTTAAAAGCAGAACTCTGATTGGCTAATCAAATGGCTCACTGCTCAGCTCAGAGTTGCTAGACAAGTTTAAAAGAAAAACAAAGATAAATGGTATCAAGGAAACACTCTGCTGATTTCTGAAGGAAAGAATAGAATGGAATGTAAAATTGTAAGAACTTTGACATTCACTGGCCGTACAAAAAGGAAATACATTACAAACTGTTTAGTTACAAGGTATAAGGAGTTACAAATAGGCCACAAAGTGACAAGACACTGGTTGCAATAATTACAAAGGACCATTGAACAACGGTACAATACTAGACAGCTCAAAGACAACCCAAAAAGCAGGTGTAAGAAGAAGGTGTTTATGATGTAAATAATTGTAAATAACCCATACACGTCTTTGTAACTGCCATCATGGAATAAATGTTTAGTGAATTGAATGTTGCCAACAACAGAGACTGGAGGAATGTATTCATTACAAAAAAATATGGTTCATTGTTACGTTGGCTGCATAAATTAAAGAGTATTATTATTCTCACATGCCAGCTTGACCATGAAAATATATTTCCAAGGCCAGCAGTTGAAAAAGTTGCTGTTTTTCCTTTAATCTTACCTTTGTTCATGGGCCATGTCCAGAGCCAATATGGAGGCATCACACATTGGGAATGAGTACATCAAATTGTGGTCGTAGGTCCGCCATACTTGCACTTGACGATTGTCTCCGGCAGTCAGGAAATAATCTCCTTCATGTTTGAATCGCATTGCCTGGAGGAGATGACATTTGAGTAGTAATTAAGATTCATAAGTACAAGACCCCCTGGTGTAGAGTGATGCAACACATTATGGGGAATAATAACAAAATAATAATAATATAAGCATTTACAATGCACCATCTTTGTAGTGTACACGACCCAGTTCCGAGGCGCTGCATATAATATAAACAACAAGCAACAACAGAGAAATATAAAATACAAAGATACAAATCATACGGTGAACAAATCCAACACATTAAGGGACATATTAAGGGACATATATAATATCACTAATTATATGCCAAGTTACACAAATGAGTCTTAAGCAAGTTTTTGAATAGGTTAAAAGAACTGCAGCTTCTTATATTCACAGGTAAAGTGTACACAAGTTTAGGTGCCCAGACATACAAGGCACAGTGGCCCTAACCATGTCTCAATTGATTCCTTGCACCAACGTCAAACGCGGCTACTGCTGCCACATTCACCCCTGTGGCAGTCAACTCATAAGACTTGTAAACACCCTGGCGCCTACAAATTCGCACTGCACTAAATAACACACAGGCACATTGACTCCCAAAATGGAGCAACCAAGAATGAGGTCAATGGTGTTTGAAGCTTTGCATGGTGTGGAGAATAAGAGTAACTATAAATATAA
>CM021530.1:5920438-5933444 GCA_010994315.2 Pisaster ochraceus
GGGGGGGGGGGGAATCCGCAAGACCGCAGGATTTGTAGCTCAGAATCTTTACTAGACTGTGATTTTATTTACAAGACCAGAATCAAAATGAGAAGAGGCTAGAATCAAAATGACATCATGTTTTTATCATCTTAACTGTTTCATTGGAACAAAACAGTAAGAGAAGGTTGATCTCTTCTGTTTTATGGGTGATACTCGGCAGGATTGAAAGATATTAGTGAGACTCAAACTCAACATTTGAACATCATTTTTTTGAGACAAAGATGTTGAATTGAAAAGAAAAAAAAAGACCATCGGACTTGTTTTACCTTGAGCTTACTGGCACGACACTAAAATCACTGGCCTCGGGCCAGTGGTCCAGTGTAAAATTCGAGCCCTAACTGTTTACCAACCAAAAAGACCTATGGTTTAAATGCGAATAAAAGTTAATGGCCTGACGTTTCGACCCTAGCAGAGTCTTTCTCGAAGGGTAAAAGAGATAGACTCTGCTAGGGTAAAAACGTCAGGCCACTAACTATTATTGTTTTGGATATCGCTGTTTCTTTCTTACCGGCTATAGTGTTCAGATACATCAGATACTCAAAGTTGGTGATCTCTCTCCTCTGCCAGGCCTGGGTCATGTTGGACGCCTTGAAGAGTTGCCGAGGGGTTGCCAAGGAAACACGTCTGTGAAATTACAATTTGATTTGTCGATTAATTTTCTTATCCGAAGACTGGAAGGATCCTGGAATCATGTCAAAACAATCTTTTGACAGGAACATTTTAAACTGTTATTTCTTTATATATAATAAATATGAAACAAGAAGCAACAAGGGAAACCAAATAGGTAAGTTTCTGGCAGTTAAAGGTTGAATGGTTTCTGGCTGGAACCCCCGATCAAAGATGTCGACAAAATAGGGAGACCGCCAAAATTAGGGCTAGATGGCTCAGTTGGTACAGCGCAGGCACGTTAATCCGGTTGTCGCAGGTTCAAATCCCCCTCTGGTCAACATTTCTTTGTTCAACCCAAAATTATTTATTGATCTTATTACACTTTACACTGGCGAAACAACTACAAGACAATGAAAGGTACAGCTCACAAAAACCTTAGCTAACCTTGCATTAAAATTGAAACGCAACCTCATTGGACATCAAAAACAAATGGGTCTGTAAGTTCACAGGAGAAAGTTCTGCACCAGTCAGAAGGTCAAATTCAATGCCTTTTCGATCGATTATCCTCAACATTCAGGGATAAAATGAAAATTCTGTGTAAACAAATTTGCAGATCATTCATTTGAAATGCGAGTCATCAAATGTTTTTGGGACTTTGAAAAAAATTGCACTTGAAGGGTATCAAACACAGAGGCATTTTTCATCATTTTAACGTGAGGTTAGAAACTTGTAACCTTTTTTTTAAACATTTCATACGGACTCTTATCTATTGGAAATAAGTGGATCACAAAACTAAATTTGACCATGGAGCCCCTCTTTAACAATAAATATTTAAAAAATTAAAAAATAAACAAGCACAATTTTTAACAATTCTTACTTAAAATTAAAAAAGTTAACAGAAAAAACATTGGGCTGCCTGTTTGTTGTTAGCTCATTTAAATTGAAATTGTTTGAGCACATTGTTTTGGATTGAGATTACTTTTAAAACTCTTGATCAGCATTTTTTTAAGTTTTTTTTTACACCAGACACAGCAAAGAGCCAGACATGCCTGGCATCCATGTCTATCATTTGAGAAGAGTTCTCGGTCCACATTTAATCGGATTTGAAAGCGGATCTGAATGCCATCTTACCTTGAGGGCGGTATGCCATACTTGAGCCCAACACCGACCCGAGGCAGGGCATGCACAACTTTCTTGACTGTAGCTTTGTTTGGTAGGTTGAACATCACAGATGCTTCAAGAAGAGACGGAAAAAATCAACAATTTTAAAACAATATAAATTAAAGATATCACTGCGTAACGTCGTAAGATTATCCTCAAATTTCCAAGACTGATGTTATTGCAACAACTACAATTTGTATATCTGTCAGATAGTTCAAATACTTGTCAGTTCACATCAAAGAGCAAACTCAAAGTATTGTAAAGTGTTCTATTTGTTCAAGGAGTTGGGATTGGGTTGTTCAGTCCATAACAAGGCACCCCCTTTTTTGTGATGCCTCATTTCTGATATTAATGTAGAACTTTTGCATAGATTTTTTTCTGTATTTTGTCCATTCTTTTGAGCAGAGCACCACATGAGGTTCAGATATTCATCATATTACTTATCATTTTCCCTTGTCAAGGATGACTTCAGGATCCTGCAGGGAAAGTGAAGTCATATTTGCCTAGATACTTCCCCCTTCTTCCTACTAGCCTATAGTCCAGCCTCGCTACCATGGGCAGCCCGTTGTATTAATACCTCTCGTCACTAACCCCTGCAAGGGAAGTGCTGAAAAACAATGCTGATTGGCCAACCAAAAGTGACTGCTCTGCACGCATGCTTGTTAAAAAACTTTAGAGTGCTTGTAGGGCTCTTGAATGGCGCTTAGAAGGCACATGTCATAAGTCAAGTTTTTTTGTGCAATACACTTCAAGTGTTTTTACATGGTCACCTTAAATTGCATACAGTTAGGCATGTCACAAGATCAAAGAAGAATGACAGGGGACCAGTTGTTCTATGACTTCATGCGTCTCTTGACAGCGCCCTCTGTGTAGTTTTTTAACACAGAATGGATCAACCACAGGACAAATTAAAATATCCAATATATTTTTATCCAAAAAATTTTGCGGTGAGATGGTACACCCCTGGGAATGAGGTTGGCCTAGAGACGACTTACTTCTGTTCGCCAAGAAGATCTCCAGCGCTGTATTCTGGAGAAGATATCTCCTGGAGAACACTGCTCGGATGTCGTTGAAATGCCATCTTCCATGCAGACCCTCTGTGTATGCAAGAACCTGGAATCAAATAGCAAAAGAAGACTAACTTTTAGAACTCAAGTTAAACTTTCACTCAAGTACAAGGCCCTACTTCATGGAGCTTCTTAAGCAGGCAGTATTGCTTGAAAGTTTTCTGCTTAGCAAAAGTTTGCAAGATACCAGCCAAAAATTGATACATATTACATGGTATTTTGGCTGGTAACCTTAATCTGGTAAGCATAATGTTGCTTTGCAGCTCTATGAAATTGGGCTCGGCCAGTTGTACGCCACCTAATGATAAATTGATCAATGGTTAGTTGCACACATAAAGAAGACAAGAAGTGTACACTTACCTTACACTATAGGAATACACATCCCGACATACAAGTACAATTTATCTACAAACAAAACTTACCTTGGAATCAGAAAAATGGCATTGATCAGACTACTTCTCTGAAATACCACTAAGGGCAACTGAAAACAGAAACCATAGATAAGAATTCCTATAACGACTTGTAATTGGCGATATCAAGTTGTGTAAGATACACTGTCCCTCATTAAAATGCTGGTGGCAAGCCAGGCAGGCCCCACAACACTACACCTAGCAAGCCAAGAGTCTTGTCAATCCAGGTAACTGATCCAGGAACACAAGCAGTGCTGACCTCCTTGGGGTGCAGTCCACAGAGAGCCTTCAGGGTGGAGTGGGAGTTTCGTCTTTTAAGAAGGTGCTCTCTTCAGTCTTGATAAATACCCAGTTTGGTTTTGGTTATCCCAGAAAACAAACATCTCCTGAGGTGGACCGTGGGCGGACCATGGAGCTGGGTGGACTGAGTGATTTTTGAGAGATAGGTGCTGTCAGTTTGACAGAGTTGTATTTGTTTACTAGTGAGTTTTAACAGAGGCCATGTGTTTACGGATAAGGTGTGGTTTACCTGAACTGGGATGATACCATAGCGATGATAGGGGAGGTTGCCCGATGGACTGAGAAGATGCACTGTGAGGCTGACCTGTACCGTTCTGTATTTACCTGTTTGCTTAAGATAATCATACCCCGTGCTCCTGCTGGTGCTGGCGCCAGCCTCATACCGTGCGTCTGGCATAGGGTTTCCAGAAATGTCAGCGGCAGGCCCTGCGGCCGCTCAGGAGCCAGCACGACACCCTAATTCGACGGGCTCTTTCTCTGTCATGTCCAATTTGAGCCAATCTAATTTTGAGAGACACTGATATGAAAGTGATCTTGTCGGTGGGACAGAGGGGCGCACGGATGTGGCTACTGAGGGGGGTAAAATTGCAGCACCGGGACATTGTGCAATGAGATGCGGTGTTGCGCTTTGATGACGACTACGTTACGATCACCCTGCGCTAAAAGTTGATTGGTTTTGATTGAAATTGCTGCCTGCACTGCGGCTACAACGATGACCTATACACAACTCGCATGACCCCTATCCACCTGGCACTTTGCATGCAAACATGAACCTGTCTTTTGGGATCATAAGTGAATTGCGTACCTTATTTCAGAGCCAAACACCTTTAAAAATATTGAAGTTATTTGTATTTGATAAAAACCACCCTTAAAAATAAGAAGAAATCCAAGTTTTTTATTGGTTCCGGCACCCTAAATGTATTTTCCTAATCCTAATCGGAACATAGGGTTGTCAGAACATAGAGCAGTCACCTTTTATAATACCTTTAAACAAATATCAACGGTTGCAGTTCAACCACAGCAGTGCCCTGTATTAACCGTGTAATATGCTGTAAATACTCTAATTTACTTGAAGATATAAATCTCTAATTTACTTGAAGATATAAATCGGGCCATTATAAAATGGTCAAACATCAACAACTTCAGTAAATCTACAAATTCTTCTAGTCACTGAATGTGAGCCACAGTTTGAACCCATGTTTTTATATCGAGTAGCAACCGAAACCGTTTCAATTATCTGCTTTCATGTGACTTTCAAGTTGTCAAATGTGTAATACAGGTACAGCTGACAAACAGTCACAGACAGTGTTCATGTTTTGTGTGATCAACCATACACATGAAATAACAAACCTGTGAAACTTTAGGCTTGATCCATTGTGTGAGTCAGGAGAAAATAGTGAAAAACATGCACAATTTTCAGCATGAAGAACACATTGTCCTTAATTTTGGATCTAACAATCGAAGTCAGCTGATGCGTTTTTTAAAAAGGTTTCCAGGCACAGTTTTCAGAAGCTTTCAGAGGGAAATATTTCACAGAAAAAAAAAAAGGGGAAAAAATGGTTCCAGTATAAACTTCCTAATCAGTAAGCTTTCAGACTAAAAAATAAACAATAATACTTTTTATCCTTACCAATCCTGTATAATACCTTTAATGTTATGACAAATGTCAAAAGGCAAACTCTACCAAATAATACACCAATTGTCAGTGTTTGGTGAAGATCAAAACAAAGACTTGGAACTCAAAACTCTGCCAACACAGAAAACGCCGCTGAAAAACAACAGAAGAGTGTTGCCACCATGAGCACTAAGTTCATTATTTTCAAGTTCAACACAGTATGTTCTCCAGCCCCTACTGCTTATTTTGCCAGTGGCTAGGCAGTCACCCACCAACGACCCCACATTGGGTGCTTTAATTACAGTCCACCTGGAAAATTGTGCTGGACACAAGTTACAGCTGGCCATGTAAGGCTCCAGCGATTGCAGTAAAAGACATTTGCGAGTTAGATTTTGAATAATGTCTGGTAAAAAAAAAAAGACTTGCTCAGTCACTTGACTTTGAATCCCTCAGACTACAGAGACAGTTGCTCTGTCAAATGGTTCGGGACAAGTTTTTGTATAGTAACCTCCAGATGAGCAAACCCTGGTACCACTATGCCATACACATTCAATCAAAATTGTGTAGGGGTGTTTTTCGCTGTCTCTGATCTAACTATGCAAAAGCTTCCATGTGACGCAGCAACTGTCTCGATAGTCTGAGGAATTCAAATTTATGCAGTAACTTGTGACCAAGCAAGTCTTTGTACCAGACACTATTCAAATCTAACTCGCAAATGGCTGATTACATGAACTTTATCACCATAGACGAGAATCACTCACAAAATATACAACATTATCATGGAAAACAACAAAACAACAAAGGTTTTAACAAAGGTACAAAGCTTCAATGACGGTGAAATTGAAATGTTGAAATCAATTTCTTTCTTCTAATCTTTAACAAGAGTTTTTCAAAGCAGCTTGTAAACATAAACTGCCCTCCGATACAAACAGAAATAATCACAACTATGTTTAGTTGCTACTTTTGAAAATTCATTTAGGAATGAAAAGTCCACTTTGATAATTGGACTGTGTAACTGTCAACTGAAAATCCACTTTAGCTAAGAGGGGTGACCATTCAGAGGTTGATCACAACGGAGGTAACAAAACATTTGTTTCTTTAGGAAAATTCTACCTTTTATGACAGCTAAAAAGAAAAGTCAACTCCAAGGAATTTGATTAAATTTTGTTTATATGGAGTGCATCGACATCCAATTCTGAAGCCATTCACGGCATGCCAATTCATAAAATTATTCCGGCGACTTCCATTCAAAATATGGCTTTCAAGCTAAACGCAAATAGCCCAAGGTTTTTACATGTAAAGTTATTCACAGTTCCTCTGGGCCATTGTACAGTAGCTGGCCAAAACTGAAAGACATCAACTTGAAATTAATTTGATGCCCTGTAAACTGCCGGGAGCGATTCTGAACCAAGAATGAAGCTTTCAGTACACTGGGTCCTCCTAATAGAAAAAAAGCCTGATTGCTTTATAAACATAGCATAGAGTCTTAGAAAGAGAACCCGACTATACTGTTTTTATTTTTTTCTTATTTTTGGAATGCCAGGTCAGGGGGAATAAATGTTACAGCCTCCCAATCATCTGACTGCAATTGGATAATGAAAGCAATCGGTTGTGTCGATCAACGGTATATAGTTATCCCGCCATCTCAAAGAGGAATTGGCATTTTTGGGGGCTGCTCGTAATGAAATCAATTTGGCAGAGTACGGACAACTACATACACACAAATGTCAGCTGCAGAGCCTGTTTGTGTGTCATATTACTGGCCGGCATACTGGGCACAGTGTGGCACTTTCATCAAGCCGGCCGCTCGGCTGCTCAACGACGTTGCGTTGTTTGATATTGGCTCAAGCATCCCGACTTCTGGAGCCATTTAATAGAAACAGAGACACAGTCATTTATACAGACACATGGATGACGCAAACAAATGGCACTGCCCTTTTTTCTTGAAGCCCCCAAAACAGAAGAGAAATTAATTACGTTGTGGCTGATAATCAATTTGCTTTTGTATGACCCCCCGATAAATTTGGTTCAAGTCGCAGGAAAATTAATTACCGAGACATCTGATAAGTGATACTCAATACAAAGGATAATTAATTATTATGGCGTACTAATCAACAACTGGTAAGCTTTTGGTTACAAAACAATACCGTGTGCCAAGAAAAAACCCATATTATAACAGAGTATGAAACAAAAGCATGGGAGTAATTAACTTCTGTTCAAATGTAATACATTGTACACGTGTACACAAAGGTTACCAATAAGTCACTACCAACGTAAACTTATATCCATCAACGCATGCACATACATTCTTAATTTCCTGAGATGTATAAATCACCTGTGATATTTCCACTCGTCAACCTGAGAGAAATTTGAATCGATCGGCGCAGTCTAAAACTTTTGAAAGGTCATCGAAACAAACGTACGAGAAACTTAGCTCTAATTGCTGCGGTAAGCTCCAGACTACCACACAGAGTTTGAAAAGACATGCCATCTTCATGTCAAGTCCCCTGTGATTAGATTAAGTCAAGTGGAACACTATGCCTCAACAGTACAATTTCATCTCTGAAATATGACAGTGCCAACCAGGTGGCACTGAGTTTACAGCAAGACCGCCAAACCGTTGGCTGTTTCATACTTTTTTAATTAAGTCCTTCTCTTACGGCCACTTCATGCACCTGATGACACAGTTAAGCTGTCCTCCTCCCAAAAGTTTAATATCTGTATTTCTAATAATGATATCCGTTTTAGTGAAGCTTCATGACGCCGTCCCAAAATGTTTATTTTTGAAGCAATCATGGTAGATGCACATAAGCCCTACCGTTATATTACAGGGTGGACCCTGGTTTATAGAAGTGGCCAGGAGTCTGTATATGTTTCCAAGCTTTGGCGTAAACCACTTTGGGACATTATGACGATGGCTCGTTTTAAAAAAAAAGACGGGACGAACCACACAAATAAATTAGCAAGTTGTTGACAGAAAGGTCTGCCCACTTGTTACGAGAGGATGTACTTTTTAGGAGGTGAACATTTCGAATGTTTCGATCTAGCTAATTGAGAATTTGAACATTTTAGTAACTTCATAGTATACAAGGAAGGTAGTGGTAACACTTTTGGACTAGCTTATATCATAAAAGAAACTGCATGAGCTTTTAGAAGTAATACCTACTTGCATCTGATGAAGTTGTTGTTGCTACAAAATTATTCAGTCTATACGTGCTACCATGGCACTAGCTTCCTTGTTTTATCTATCAGGCAAACACGACTATCTCTATCATTTAACTTCGTATTGCACATAATGCACATAAAATTAAACACAACTAAGAGACAAATCTCAATTGCTCATGATGCATCAGACAATCCTACTATGGGAGTCAGATATTAACGAGACTGTACCAATAAAACCAAGTTCATTAACAGTGGCCTGCTGGCCGAATAAATGGAAATCAACAATCATATTAACCTTCTCAACCAGTAAACACAATCCAGCAACCACCAAAGGAAATGTTTTTTGATAGTTGTTCTCAATCATCAGGCCTACCTCATTTGTCTAAACTTGCTGGTTTACCAACTTCTCATCAACCTGTTGACATAATCTGTAGACCATGTGACCAGTGACATCACATGTTTACAAAAAAAAGCCACAGAGCCTGGATTTCCTGCAAGCACACTTTGCACACAGCTCAATGGAGGAAAACATAACATCTTACATTTTATGGAGAATGCACTTTCTGGTTTTTATCAACTTTCGGTATGAAAAAGGGGGGGCACATCTCAAACCTTGAACAGTTCAACAGTTGTTCATTGTATAACTCTTGAATTTTTGTGGGAATTATAATACAAAGAGTAAAATTGTCCATTTGACCAGTACAGTATCTTGCCTGCCAAAAAGACCATGGAATGTACAAGTTCGTTCATTTTGCAAACAAAGGTTACATGGTCTTATCACACGAAGGAAGCGGTGAAGTGAAATGCTACATCCTGGGGTGTTTGTTGGATAGCTGTTTATCACTCCAGTTTCATGATCACAGAAGCCGGTTATTTGGCAGCAGGGACATAACGGTGATAGGGATATCGCAGTTGGTCACGCTCCAATGGTATCAAAATTGAACATCATCAATCATAGCAAGCGCTGCATCTTTTCTGGACAGGTTTATACAAAGATTATTTACTTATATATGATGTTAAAATTTGTCATTTTTGGTTTAGTCTGCAATTCCATTAATTGATTCCATTTGTTTATTTTCATTTACGACATTAATAACTTACAAAGTTGTCAGCTTGGAGTTTTAAAGAGGGTAGTATGCCCCCCGTTACTTTCTTAACCCTGCCCCCCCCCCCATGGCTGAAATTGAATTAAACCCCAATTCATTGCACCCACATTAATGCAATTATGTTCGTATTACCCAACCTGCCTCTAGCTACCGGGCCTGCTCATGGTCTAGTGGTAAGGCATCTGCTCTAGAATGGCAAAGGTCGTGGGTTTGAATCCCACCCGAGTAATATGCCTGTGTTTTGTTCACAGGACTTTGGAAAGTACAGTGCTTAACACACATCGGTGTAACGGTAAAACACAAACTGTGAGATTTTCTTTTGCCTCTGAAAAAACAATCTGCATCATCTAGAAGACACACACAAGAATAATAAAAATCACAATTTAAGACACAACCAAATTTGTTACTGCATTAAGATCATCCATTTTAAAGTATCTACAAACTTTAAAAACGTCTAACGAAACCAACCCCACGGCCCAATTTCATAGGGCTGCTTAAGCACAAAAATTAGCTAAGCACAACAAAAGTTATGCTTACCAGAAAAAGGTTACCAGCTAAAATACCATTTTACATGTAGTATCTGTGACTGGTATCCTGCTTTATAGCAGCATCTTTTTAAGCAATATTTTCTGATTAAGCAGCTCTATGAAATTAGGCCCAAACCTCCAAGCCTGAGGGGCTAATTTAACGAGACAGGTCTGTATTCCTGATGACAATGTTACACTCTACTGTTTCTCTGTTGATGATTTCAGCCGAATCTTAAGGGATGATGTATAGTCACACACTGGTATTACCATTACAAGAAAATACCAGATGGCTTACTGCATCACTGTCTCATAATTAACTGTCATTTATTCAATAGTATAATGGGCCATGTTCCAATTTTGCTTTAAAAAAAAAAGTCAAATGGGTTTAGTTATAGCCATTCATTCTGTCAAGTGAACGATGTAACAAAATATATATATACGACCAAAAAAGAGACGTATTTCTACATGTTGTGAGAAAATTTATGATGAAAGCAATATCAACTGGAAAACAAAATTAGCATACTTCGAGGAACTAGTGCTTAAATTAATGAAGATATGGCTGAAAATGCCTCTGAATAAGTCTTCTATTTAAAAAAACAGGCAGTGGATTTGTTTTGCTGTCTATTTTGCTAAAAATGTTTGCCTGTTTTGTTGTAATCATGTATGGCCTTTTTACTGCCTTTCAAACTTTTTAAAATTCTGTTTTATCTTCATGAGGTTAATGAATTTTAAGTGTGTTATAATGGTGTGCATTTTTTTTATATTTCATGAAAAATTGGCAAATAAATAATAACAATAAATAATAATAATATATGACCCAAATTTTCTCATATTAAGAAAATAAAAAGTAGCTGTTGCACAGTCAATCCCCAATAGCATGTAACAAACACCAAGAAGAACATCTAAAACTCCCAGTGCAAAACATTTTTAAAAGGGTCTTTACTGGGACTGGGAAATCGTGAATCTGTCAACATGAGGAATATATGACCCGTTTTCTTTGCTTGTCTTCCATGAAATAAAACCAAGGTGGTAATTTCAGGACTTAAGTCTCGGGCTCTAACCAGCTGTTAAGCAGGTCTCAGGAGGGTCGTCCATTATGAATGAAGTGCTGCATGTTATCCGCTTGCCACATCAACATCTGACATAAATATGATATTCCACAACCATAAACCATCCTCCATGTCAGCTTGAGCGAGGCATTGGAAGCCATTTTCATTAGTGTCATTCCCAGGCGGAGCACTGCAAATCGCTTTCTGTTTCACGGAGAAATGGGAATTTGATATGGACAACTCACAAAATGATGAGAGCGGTAACTTGGCCGAAAGAATTAAAAGCGGGGCAAACGGTGGATTTGTCTGTCCGCTGGAAAGATTAAGGAAAATCACGAAACGATTTAATGGGTTTTGGAGTCTCCAGTGATCCAATATTAGGGAAAGCTCTCAACTCAAACAATGTGGTTCTGCTTTTAAGACAAAATGTCTTGGGACGACCGCAAAGACTTCAGCGGTTGTTACTCTCTATCGTACAGTCGATTCTAAACCCCAAAGATACCTGTTGCTTTCAAGGTAAAAAAGTAAAAAGAATCTGACAAATCTGTTTTGTTGTTTTCATTCTGAACAAGATTCGATTGTTGAAATTAATTTAAAAGTTTTTGACAAGTTTTATCCACTTAGACATAAAAGAGTAAATATTTTTTGGAAAAGTAATCTTGTTGTTCATAAATAAAAACCCACAATAACTAGTTAAGAAAGACTCTGCTAGAAGCCATTTCTTCTTTTTGCAATTTTTACAGGTTATTATGGTTTGAAAGCAGTTTGCAGCAGCTCTCTTTTTCATAAAAAAAAGAAGAAGTTACGTATACAAAAATATTTAAAATGTTGGCAAACAATTTTGAGTGGTATGATTTCACTGGTTGATTGCTTTTTTACAGAACTTGCATCAGGCATAGCTGACCAAACATTGTAGAGAAAGTACAATAACTTCTACTTAAATAATGTGGGTCAACTTAGTGAGCTTTGTTTAAAAAGTACACAACTATATGAACATGATAAATCATAGAGTGCTGATGTCGATCAAGCTGTAAATTCAGCATTGGCAGACTCTTTGCAGGGGGGTTTGGACTCGTAAATTGTTAGAAGTCAACACTTGCTCCACTAAAGAACCTCACTGAATTAAAGGAAAGGTACACACCTTTGGTAATTACTCAAAAAATTAATGACCATAAAAAGTTACTTCATGAAGAGCACTGGAGAGCTTTTGATTCATGTTAGAAACGACACTCTTTGAGGAAATGTAGTTTTAAAGAAAGAGGGGTTGGTTTTTTTTACCCCCAAAATTGAATATGAGAAAGGCTTCAGGCATGAAGCCTATCTCAGGCATCTGAAAGCACATAGTTCTATGCAAAGAGGGTCGTTTTTTCTTTCATTATTTTCTTGCAACTTCGATGACCAATTAGGCTAAAATTTCTACAGATTGTTGTTTTATACATTTGTTGGGATAGAGGATACTGGTCTTTGACAATTACCAAATGTATACCCTGCCTTTAATATCAGTATATATTCAATTATATATACTTGAGTGTATACTTCAAGTTTCCAATGTAGTAGACTCTTTGTTCATTTTAGACTGGCAGGCAGCACCTGCAACTAGGGTAAAACAATCAGGGGGTACAAGGGGGTGTACCATTTTTTGTTAAGGTGGGGGGGGGGGGACACCTTCTGGCCAATTAAAACTGTAGTTTCTGTTTGCACTTTTCCTAAACAAGTCCCTTTTCACCGCTCTTGTTATGCCATACACTATTTTTATAAGATAATCTGCCGTGAGTGTAAACAAATATATGAAAAAAATAGTTTTTCAAGGTATTAAAATTATCACATTAGGCCTAAAGCTTATGAAATGTAACATTTTACTCTGCTAATTTTTAATCTCATAAGTCCAGATTTAAAAAGGGAGCATGGGGGGTGGCACCTGGGGGTGGGGTAGGGGCGGGTGGAGGGCATGAACA
>CM021530.1:5933454-5959233 GCA_010994315.2 Pisaster ochraceus
GGAGGGCATGAACATCAATTGGTGCCGTGCCCGCCCCATGCCCCCACCCCCTTAGTCATACCACTGCTGGCAGATAGTAATGTTAGAATTTGATCAGCTAGAGGAATTATCAATTCAAAATATAATAATGTATACCTCCAATGGAAATTGATTAATGATTATTCCATAGTGAAGTGACCAAGGGCATGCTTTGGTGACCCCTTCCAAGCACATGAGCTTCATTGAGCTTCAGTCAATGGTTAGGCTTTTTAGCATCTTTGGTTCAGTCACGGTGACGCAATGGTGCCGTCCAAACCCAACCCTTTGCGCACCGGCTCGGTTTCAAATTGGCAGATTCCACATACTAATGAAAAAAAAATGTAAACGGAATTCTTTTAACAATGAAAAAACCTCACAGCATACTAACCCAATAACGTTGACAAAATTACAAAGACTAAGTTCCATTACTTGAAAATAAAATGAAGGCCGTTTTGAGAACAAGAAATGTACGCCAAGAACTGTTCCTGGTGATCGCCCCATGTTTTACATAGCTCCTGGAAATTGTTTCAGTCAATGAGTTTTACGTCACAAACCCGGTTCTGGTCAGGTGCTCCAAGGCACGCCCCATAGCATAATACCTCAGATTAGCGCAGATCAATGTACACATTCCCCGAATAGAACACTAATGAAAATGTTCAACTCGCCGTGGTATAAATTTTGGTATAGATATTGAACCCTGAAATCTAAAGTGATATGTTTATAATAATTGGCACAAGATCCCGTCTGGCTATACTTGAGGAGTGTTATAAGGACACGCTGGCGGATTTACTACAAGATTGGAGATGGTGTTTATACCTAAGGGACAACCATCCATCACCAGGCAATGCCCAAATGAACAAGGAAAGCATGAAAGAACACAACTAATTATTTAATTGCATCTCCTCCTATGGTGCAGGTCCTGGTATAATATCAACTGACAGGCGAATGATTTAGATGGGTGCTGCTGCTTGGAACATATGGTGGTAGGATTACCATGGTGATGCACATAGGCAGTGGGTATGGTAGCCATAGTGATATATAAAAATAAACGGGGGATAGTCTTTTTTTCGTTTACATTCAGTTTCAGAGGAACTAAGTCTGATGCATTGGTCAATATTTATTTGCAGTCTACATGGTCCAAATAAAGCATACTACATCAACTGGGAAACAGTGTTGCAGTCAAGTAGTTTTCAGTCGAGTATCAAGTACTGTCGAGTACTAGGGTGGCCGAGTAGTACTCAAGAGTACTTGGGTCGTCCAGTGCAAACACAAGTGTGTGAGTACCAAGTGATCTAATATCCGAGTCCTACAGCTGAGTACCAAGAAGGTATACTTGGATCTTAGAGTATGAGTATATCAGTACCCAAGAAAAAAACTGCAATTGAATTATCAACACATTTGTTGTTGTTTAAAATAATATCCAGATAACAATGTGTGCTTATAATGACAGCTATCAAATACTGACTAACCCTTAACACTTTTTGAAATCGAGCCTGGTCATAATTTGCTAATAATGTTATGCATTTCAATTCAAGTAATCAAAATACTTTTACAATATTTAAAGATGGAAACACATTGCTGAAACACTTACAAAACACAACACAAACATCTCCTTGCCGGATGCTACATTCTAGGGTGTTTGTTTTCTATATACTTCATTCTGGACGCAAAAATGAAGACCTTGCAACGATCCACGGATATTACTTGTTGATTGTGAAACATCTGAAAGCCAAGCCGCCCGCCCCATCAGGCAGCCCTATCATAGCCACAGACGGCTGACCTAGATCTCGGCTCTGCAACCTTTTATTACTCCATGATTGATGCTTCATAAATTAATGATATGGCTGAGTGTGTGTGTGTGGGGTATACAGTTAGCTTCTATGTCGGACCCAGAGTTCATAATAACAGACACTAAGTGATTTTAATGTAGGTGGTCCAGGCAGTATTTCTTGCCAATGAGAATAACAGAAAGCTAGCTGTCTGGAGGACCTATGGTATTTGAAATTCATTTCGTACGCACATGCAACCTATAATGATGAAGAGATTCAGTTCAGTCTTCAAATTTGATTTCGCTGACCAACACTTTAGCCTGCTCTGTATCAACAACTCCGAGTAGGAAAGTGGCATTTTTCCACTCAAGATTTTTGTTTATAAATGTTTTTTTATTTATTATTTAATTCATTCTGCGTATGAAAATGGTGTTTCCCCCTCTTTTTGTCGAAGCAGATTATTTAAAAATTTTGTTTTGTATTATTCATTTTATACTTGATCATAACAACTAAAATTTACCATAAAATATCACTCACTTTGAAATGGTTTTGAAGAATATCTTTTCTGGGATTGTATTGTGAGAAGGGTCTAATTCATTGGGGGAAAAATCATTGATGCAATTCATCAAACAAAACAAGGTTATGTCATAACTATTTGCAAAAATAAAAGAGAGCAAAAAAGAAGAAGTGTTTACTGCAACCAATAAAATCACCCATTGTCATACAAGCATTCTTGTTTCACATAAGCATACGACTTCGGGGATGCGTGTGTGTGTGTGTGTGGGGGGGGGGGGTAACTACCCTCCCAAATTCAGGCAAAACATTGGGACAAATTTGGGCACAGCAAGAAGAAAAATAAATGGACCGAGCGATCAAATAGGTCATATTACTGTATCAACGTAAGAAATTGGTACTTTTGTTTTTATCTGTGTGTTGGTAAATGTGGGGGAAACCAACCCATTTTCCCCCTTAACCAAAACAGCCCCCGGACACGCCCATGCTCATAACTGCAAAACAGTCCCCTGCGCATCATGTATTTATAATAAGTGCAAGTTTATTTCGCTGGAATATGTGGCTAACTGTGCCACAGGATTTACACGATTTGAGATTGGATTTGACAGGTCGGAGAAACAAAGCTTGTATCAGTCATAATGCCAGACGAAAGGCACTATTTCACACAGTCCTTATATCCAGCCAGCATTAGAATCGAGATCAAAAGTGGAGCAACGTCAGCGGTGAATGGACTTTTAATGAGTTAATGAGACACAGCTATATCTTTGGTTCCCTTAAATTCGAGTTCAATTAAGTGATAGCAAATGGATTCTTGAAGGGTAAGCTTACCACTGGGGAATGTAATCGATGGTGGCTGCACTAAAGAGATACACCTTAAGTTAGTTCAAATTCCATACAGGACCCCAAAAGGTGCAGCTTTAGGAATCCTCAACCCCCAAAGAAAAAAACACACTAAATAAAACGTCAATATCAAAGATGACTTATTTAGTCAAAACTGTGTCTCATGTATAGGGGCCTAGTAGGCCTACTCCACAAATGACCTTATTGTATCACACCCAAAGTTGATACAATTGTTTAAATAAACAAAGGCATTTTGGCTTTTAAAAAAAGGCAGTAAAGAAATTAATAAGCATACATGGTTTGTTTATCACGTTTCGTCCTTGCCAAAATCAGCCCAGTCTTCATTACATTAACAACACATGGCTTGACTAAAAGCTCTCAAAAGATGTGACAATATACACCTTGATTATCAGTCTCAATTATTTGGGGGACTTTTTTCCCCTCACCCTGCACAAAACTTTGGGTGGAAGATGACACAGGCCAAGCAGGCAGGAGACCGGTAAATTATATCTGTAACGGGCCCGAGAGGCGTCATTGTTGCGCCATCACAAGGAGTCCTTGAGGAGGATAATGCCCGGTTCAAAGGATAACTTGCTGGGACGAGGAGGGGGAGGTGGGGACGTCTCAATCACAAAGCCTTCATTTCACGGCTCAGTGCAGCTCGTGTTACTTCTGGTCTGGTGCTCAAGGCATACTCAATGACAAACCAGTCCGAAGGAGAGAAGGAAAAAGAAGAAGAAGGAAAAAAAAAACACAAGCAGATCATGGTAGATCATGGAATGAGGTTGTGGATCGGAATGATCAACTGAAGTTTTTGACAACTGTTACGTGTTTATTCTGCTGAGCAAATTCCGGACGATTTGGGATCAAGTTATATGTAAATTATTTGTTAAGTTCAGTGTATACGTTTCGTCGGGAACTATAGAAATAAGCCGCACATGGTGTCAATAGCTTTGGGCACCTGTACTTAATTAACCATAGACATCTGTCCATCACTCACGTCGGTGTGATGCTTGTTAGTCTTTTCTATCAAAGAAAATACCAGTTTGTTCCCTTTTCTTTCTTCGCACGATGCCTTACCGATAATCTCGGAGTTTGAAAAGGGAAAACTTTGATTGCTTTCGTAGGCAGCCTTATTATTTCAAGAGGGGTGGGCGACAAGGGAGAGAGGGAGAAAGAAGATGAAGAAGTGGAGTAAAGCAAAACAGATCTGCTGATCTGCCGTGAAGGTCAACCGAAATATGTATAGAGACCAAAACTGCCAATAAAAGGCACGGCCGGGTCTGTGGGATGATAGTTTCCGCATCGTACAATAGAGGTAAACTCAGCGTGAAATTAAAACGTGGGGCCTGCTTAGTCTTTTGTACAAAACAACAAAAAAATGCCATCAACATTATTACGTCATTTCCCGATCGTTGGGATGCCAAACAAAAACTGCTAGCGACCAATACATGCACCGGGATCTTAAACTAAATGTTTTCCAATTAAAATATACATTTTTTCCCCGGCAATCGACCTTTGAAGTTTCACAAGATTTTGTCTTGAAGTGTGTCAACAGATCGTGGTTTAATGACGAAAGAGGCCTGTGTTAAAGCCAGTGGGTTGAGAGAGAGAGAGCACGCGCAGGGTTGAAAGTCGTGGCGTAATGGGATCGTAATAGATCTGCAGTACATACTTCCTCTAAATGCGATTAAAAATAGCGATAAATTCCAGAAAATATCTTTATAATATATATCACCAGCTAACAGCCCTCGATAAAAACCGTGTACTACGGTATTCACGACAATGTTGTACAATCTTAATGCTATTTGGAACCTTTTTTCGCGTCTTGATAGTGACCAGACAGCTATCTCCAGACTAAAAGTAAGAGTAGAGCATGAGAAAAGAGGGAAATGTCACAATAATTGTAACTCCGTTGACGGTAAATGCAGGAAATGCATTAAAAGAAAATTATGACAAGTATTGAATTGGGAGGCTCTATGTTCACGTCCATGTTTAAACGCGTTCTAACATTTTCACGTCCTTGTTTAGACGCTTTCTTACACATTTTCACGTCAATGTTTAGACTCGTTCTAACATTTTTTTTTTCACGTCCATGTTTAGACGGGTTCTAACATATTTTCATGTCCGTGTATGCGTTCTAACATATTTTCACGTCCATGTTTAGACGCGTTCTAGCATATTTTCAGGACTATGTTTAGACGCTTTCTAACACATTTTACGTCCATGTTTAGACGCGTTCTAAAATATTTTCATGTCCTTGTTTAGATGCGTTCTAACATATTTTCATGTCCATATTTAGATGCGTTCTAGCACATTTTCACGTCCATGTTTGGACGCGTTCTAACATATTTACGTCCATGTTTAGACGCGTTCTAACACATTTTCATGTCCATGTTTAGATGCGTTCTAGCATATTTTCAGGACTATGTTTAGACGCGTTCTAGCATATTTGTACGTCCACCTTTAGAAGAGTTCTATTGCATTTTCTCACCCATGTAAATATAAGAGTTCTGGTAAATCTTCATGCATATGTTTCGAGGTGTTCCACTAGCACATCTTCACGCAATGTTTAGAGGCGTTCTACCACATTTTCACGCAATGTTAAGCCCCAGTTGGTTCCAACATGGCCAAGGGTCAACCAAATTAACGGGGAACCGTTAGAGGCCTTTCGGGATAAACGTTTTTTTTAATGAGACACCGCTTTTAACGGGGTCATTCCGAATGTTCTGGTATCTCGACTGACCCATCTTAGCAAGGCGCCAGGCTTCTAATAAAAGGATTACTTCCGCTCCATGGTTGCTGTCTGCTTGGTTGTTACCGACTCTTTATGTCCTCTCCGTAAACTATTGCCAAAGTGACTATAATACTGACTGGCCCCAACAATAGCACGGCGGGATTCCATTTCTACTTAGCTAACGACCTTATTGTCCGCACGGGTTAAAAATCGCACCGTGCGTATCTCACTTTTTTGTGTTGGTGCTGGATGAGCTTTCGGGTTTATCTCGTCAGATGGGGTGGGGGGGTGGGGGGCTCATACACGGGCCTACAAATTAGATCGGTTACATGACAGGTCAACAATAAGACGAAGGCGATAATTGCCACGGAGACAAACACTTGTCTTCTCTCGTTGGGAGGGCTTTAATAGATGACGAGGAAACGGGTTAAAATGATTAATAACTAACGTTGGGGTCTAGCATACCAGGCTAAGGATCGAGTCCATGGAGGTGCGACGGCCATCAGACCGGGGAAGCCTTGCTGTTATCGAAGGATCCGCAGAACATCCTTTTGAACTTCTCAGACAAGTAGTTGTTATCTGTAGTTCAATCACTGACCCTCTAGATTTGCGGATGATTCTATCTTGTGTAGGCCCTAGTTTGACCGTGGTTTGACCATGGAGGAAAGAAATGGTTTATCAAACACTACATTTTCCCCCTTTTTATGTTGACGACAAAATGTTTTTGACTAAAAATCGAGTTTCCTAACTTGGAATCAGTAATGATAATATTCTTGAAATATACACCAGAACCTAAAACCAATATAGAAATAAAGAGCGTCCTCTCTCGTCGAGGGAGCATGGCTCAGCCGCTCAACCATAATACACGAATTAGATCAAAGTATAATATCATGTAGCCCCTGTGTGAGGCATGGGGGCTAATGAGGCATATGTCCATGAGCTTCTAATGTAAGATTGTTCAACATCCAATCCTAAGTTGATGCTCTAACGATCTGATGGACATAATTGGGCTGAACATGGGATGACAATCAGCAGGTGCACAAGTCGTCTCGAGTGTGTTTATGATATGATTCGAGCAAAATATTCAAACGTGGAATTGTTACGGGATTATAATGGCTTATTCTCGGCGGGCGTTTCGTTCACGTCAACTCAAACCAGGGCATTCGGAATTGGGAGCTAATTGGCTACTTTTCCAGTCTCTATATTTAATAAGCTTCCAGACACAAAACCTCGATACATAAAGCCGAGTGAATGTATTTTTCAAGGCGATCGTTTAGATCAATGGTTGGGTTCGCGGCGGCGGAAGAATGCCGGTAAATCAGGAGTTTGAATCGGGTGCGTTCGTTGACACTGCCTGTTGTTTGTCATATCCCAACAGTCCATCTGTTTGTCTAACACCATTCAATGACGATTGTTCCACCCGTCTCCCTAACAAGGCGGCCCCGGGCGGACCGGGCCACGGCCTGATCAATACACGCCATGACCGGGCATTAGGGAGTCCTTCATGTACCTTGCCCGGAGATATCCCTTTCTCTAAAAAAAAAAAAAAAAAAATCTCTTGGAGTAAAGTCGGGGGAATGGCCGGTGAGCTTGTTTGGGTCTCCTGAAAAGAGTGTATTGTGGAGGATGGAGGGAAAGAACTCGGCACACTAGCTTTAATGTCGTTACGGCTTGATAGAAAGTCTTTATCATTGGGGAATTTCAATGAAATCGAAGCTGGAAAAATTGAAAGAACAGTCAAAATGCTAAACTTGAAACTGAGTCATGCATGTTACATTTCTCTATAAATAAGTCCGACAGGTGAACATGAGAAATAATCAGACGTATTTTGTAAGTTAACCGTAAAGGGTTTATTTATATTTCTAGCTTTTATTACTTTTGAAGGTTTATGAAATTCGAACCGCAAAAGGATTGTACTTTCACCGATATTATGACAGGTAATATTGACTTAAATATCAGGCCGGTGCGCATAAGGGGATCGCCCCGAGCAGAATTGAAAATGGCAATTGAGTCGGTACCCATCTCGTTGTACTATATTTCCTTATATACAACTGGGCCTATGTCTCATAAATGCTGGGCCACTGTGTAGATTGATGATGTTCCCGAGAGAGGCGGGAATCAAGTCAGAGAATGGGAGCCAGGAAAATCGCACAAATTGGTTGGCACACGGTAGGGGAATTAACAAGAATGTGGGGTGGCGTCAGTCATAGACGGCAACGTTACTGAGTTTTTTATCATATTCTACCTCCGTGGTTTTATGAACAGAGTGAAGAAACACCAATCTTTTTAAGAAATCACGAGTTTGTCATCCACTGGTAACTTTGTGTCGAGAAATACAAGGTTTGGTTCATCACGAGTCGTGGTCACCACGTTTGTTTATACCCCTCTAGACATGGCCATTGCATTTTGCGTGTCCGTGTCGAGTAACAAAGCCATTTACGAGTCAACTCACGCAGAAATCGTTACCATAACAAATCTAAGGCCTATATACACATGCACGATACAAAAGAAAGGTTCGATTTTTAGGTAAAGGTTTTGCTAAATAAATACCATGATAGCGATAAACCACAGTGTATAAGATGCTGATTGACCAATGTTGACCAATAGACACTAAACCGTCCAAAAGAATTGACAAAGTTGTTTACTCACACAACGTTCACTGACTTGACAGTCAAAAAGCGTCACTGGAATAAGTGAACTCATGCGATGACGTTTCTGGAAAATGTCAGACTTGTTTTTCCCCCTCTTCTTACCAGAACGTGACTGATGTAACCGTCTCCCCGCACTAAGACATTGCATAGCTCTTATGTTCTTAAGGATGTGCAACATTCAAACAAAACGTCTCCCCCGTGAGTCGAGAGTTTAATCGAAATATCACAATGTTCAATCATTATTTCCCCTGTCATCCCGCTGGACTTACAATCTCATCTACAGTTTAGGCACATTACCATCCGATAAAATTAATTTGCTGGGCTAAAAACATCTCGGGGAATTTTTCCAGACCTCCATAGAGTTAATCGCAAACAGCTTTCATGGGTCGTTCATAATCCTAAATAACGTTTGAAGAGATTGACATTTTTATCAAGAGCGGCAGTTTACAAACGTGTGCAATGTTTGATAAAAACTACCCCCTCCGCGCGTTCGCGTGAGGCAACAGCGAGACCCACAGCGGACGAAATGTGACGTGCCGATCAGAACCTCGCTAGACCCGGGCCGTGTTACAGTTTGTCCACGCTGACATTCCCAGGAAATCGAACAAGACGTCTGCACAACTTGACGGCGGAGTCTCTTGGGGAGTCAACCCTACGAGGACTCCCCTTGTCGGACGATTACAAAATAAGTATAGGCCTATATCAGTATATGGTTGTAAGACTCACCGCAGCATTCTCAGGTGAGCGGAACGACAATGCCGTAGACTTCCGAATTGGAGATAGGTTAAATAAACCATGACATCATGTTGTGGGGTTAACACAACAAAGCCCTCACTATTCGTCAAAAATATATTAAAGCCACCCAGTACCCGAAAAACTTGGCAGCAGTACAACCAACCTTTGCCTTAAATACAGCGCACCACGGCCCCACCCGAAACACTCTGTTTTTAGATCTATTGATTTAGGTGGCAATATATTTCCATTTTATACATGCAGGGACTGTAAAATGGATGTAAACAAATCCATGTCAATTTCCTCCAACAGCTAAAGCAATAAAAACACTATTAGTAATTCACTCGCATCATTTTTTAAGAAGCTCTTCTTCTTCCCCTCTCTATACACAATCCAAATCAGTGAGATGTTCCGGCGGTCTTATTCGTTCGGTTTCTATTACTCAGTCGGAATGTGGACACCAATTAAAACTCAATGTGTCGTGCGCCACTCGCACACATTCCCGGCCGTCTACTGTCCCGACTGGTCCGGTCAGCGTCGCCGAGCTAATCATGGCCTCATGCCTTAGTCTGGGTCCACGCTGGGTCCACGGTAATTGCGTTAATGACGCCTCTCGGGCACCTTCAAGTGACCAACGAGACAAAACAGCTAAAACGGGGGGCTGGGATGTGGGTGGGTGGATGGAAAACACGTCTTCTACCGAACGAAATTAGTAAAACAAAAACAGTTTGGATAAATTGCGTTCAGCACCTGTCGAAAATGATTTGTAACTCGCGGTAAAAGTCGTGGCAGAAATGGCTAATGGTGATGACCACTTCGAAGTAAATCAATATAATTGTATAGGACTCTACCAATAATCACTATTCTTCGCATGTAGGTTTCCTTTCCCCTATAATTATCGACCATCGGGCGAGCCTAGGAGAAAACACAACCAAACTCCAGACAAAAGCTAATGATCCAGAGTTGACCATCTCCAGCTACATCATGGACAGTGGCGTGTTGCTCTCCGTAGGCTATAGGGCGTGCGTTTATCAAGAAACGTGGTCCATTTTAAACAGGTTTACGGTACTTGGTGCATTTACTAGGCGTATCATGTTAAATGCATGGTATATTTTTGATAATTGTCAAAGACCAGTATCGTCACTTTGTGTCTCCCAACGTATGCATAAAACAGCAAACCTGTGCAAATTTGGGCTCAATTGGTCATCGAAGTTGCAAGAAACTATAATGAAAGTAGAAAAAAAACCAAACACCCTTGTTGTGTAGAAATGTGTGCTTTCAGATGCCCGAGACTGAAGCCTTTCTCAGATTCAAATGTGGGGAAGTTCTATAATATCAACAGCTTCCAAGTGCTCTTTACCAATTGTTTTTATGGCCATTAACTTGTGGGGGGTAATTACCCTCAGTACACGCGCCTTTAAAGGGATGATGCATACTGTCTGTTGAAGAGTTGGGTTTTTTTCATGGCCCAAATATTGTGGTATACCATATTCATAATGTAAGAAATGACACAACACTGTATTTCAAAGGTTTGTTCTACATAAGTACCGTGCAAGTGCACGTCAACAATTAGGCCAATCCAACACTCGGAAAGCAGACAGCTGTATCCATGAGGCCATGTACTCAGAGAAAACAAAACTGTTCAATTTGACAAGAGTGTAGACATAAAACAAACGAGGGGGCAAACAGCGGAAAAGAGTAATAATTGTATTGGTTGTAAACGTGTATTTATGCTGTACTGGGTAATATGAAATCCCGGTTACTTGTCCGGTAAATATGAAGGCTAGCCATGTTCTAACTCAGACGTGGGGCCGCCCCCTCACACAGGTAAAATTTAGCAACAAAATACAGCATACAACCACGGGAAAATGCCGGAAAACACTTAATAAGATTATCAGTTGGAGACTCGAAATTGTGTCATACGTCACGTCGGTTCCTAGGCATAAAAATCAACACGTGACGAGTGCACTAGTATTTTATGATGAAACAAGTCAGCAATCATCTCAGTCTCTTCGAGCTGAAAAGTTGCATTGTAACGAGATTATCGCAAGTAAAACGGTGAATTCAAACGGACAGTTGAATCATGCGCTACCGTGACTTAAGAAGCTGGACTATGTCATATAACAAGCTAGATCAACCTTCTCGAGAGGAGAAAAAAGGCTATCAATGTTGAGCAAAGTCTCGTCGAAGGGCTCGTCTGGGGAATTCTAAAACCAGTTTGAGCATCTCCGTAGAAGACGCAACATCTATTAACTCGACAAACACTGGGTACCGGGGGTGAAGGTAGAAGGTCCCCGGCTGACGAACTCCAGATTGCGACGCTAACAGATACCCGTTCACCCAAGAATTCCCAGTGAAGTGCTACATTATCCTACAAGTAGGTCTACAGCACGTATGCGATCCGCTGACTGGAGAATTCTTGGGCATTCTGCATCGAATTAGGACCAGTAGTTCAGGGTGAGGAGGTCGTGATTTTCCATTCTTCGGAATGAACCTGGTACGGCAAAGTAAATCAGCGGGTTGCCTTGGGGGTGAGTGCACGGGGTTCGAGATGGAAACAAGCCGCAGACACAAGCCAAGGAATCTCGGTGACTTGTTTGGGGGAGAGAAACCGAATGTGAATAGAGTAAAGAATAAGGTCACGTCATGGGTGACTGAGGTTACGAACTTGATAAAATAGCCCATGGTTATTTCTTAATTCGGTTGGTACATGCCATGGTATAAGTCTAGGTCCCAGGAGTGTGTGTTCAGATACAATGTAGCCGCTGTGTATATCGATGTCAGTGCAGCCACGTCCGATCACTGTACCGGTCCCAAGTTGACATAAAAACTAGCGCCACTGGACAAAAATAACGTCAACGACGGTACCGCTTGACAGTGATATTGAATTTCCAATAGTGTGCTTGGAATTGTAACCACTTCAATGCTCATTTCTAGTTAGGTACACTTTCAGTTTTTAGCATATCCAACTGAAATTATTAGTTCAGTTTTACTCTAAAAATGCAGTAACCTTTGCATTTAGAATATAATATTACCATAGCCTATCATGGTTCAAACGGCTAACCACAACCACGGGGATGTTAAGACGTTACAAAAATAAAAACCGTTCGGACAAAACTGGTAACCAAATTAAATGACAAACACTGCCACAGTAAGAAAATTTGTGTTCAGAATCTGCTTATCTGAAACTATTATATAGTGTAACCACTATAAATATAGCTGCTGTCATTTGCGTCAAGCAAGCGGAAAATATCAACCAAGACTGTACCGAATAGATAGTGCGACCTCTGTTGGCGCACGACACACTGACTGGCTCGTAGAGCATCCGAGAACGCACATAGTCGTCACACAACCTTTGACTGTGTTCAACCAAATATTTGAAGGTTGTGAAATATGCCCTTTTTGCCAATCTGTGGTTTACTAACTCGCTTGTAAAAGTGCCACTTTTTTTGCTTACCTTGTAAAGACACTATTTGTAACACCATCCATTAATGTCCAACGCACACGCCCAAAACAATAAAAACAAAACAAAAATGTCAACTGAGACCTGAGATCATACAACTGTTTTTTTGTTTGAAATATCAAAGAACCGTAGGTCTGTTTCACATTTTTAATGCTGGTCGAAGGATTAAAGTTAAGTGAGCATGTCCTTAAATGGCTTAGGAAAGCCAGTGTTGTTTATGTCAATGAGATAAATCGGTAGAACCTGGGAACAGCCGGAGGGTGGGTGCAAGGAGGTAAGAAGGCACGTTGCCTGGGCATGTGGACGTATAGATTATTCTTATAATACCAATGATGACACGTCTATGGTGAAAAAGGCTATCCCTAAAGTACTAGGCCAGTCGGTTGGTACATTGCTGAATGGTCGGCAGTAGCAGACGACAAGGACTGGTGGGCGGGACCGGCCAGTGCCGGACCTGCTAATATGCTAAGTGAGGCTGATGTAAAGTGGCACGTTCGCCGTATCAGGGCCCGTCATTGGTCGGTTGGGTCTGTGTCGATTCACCGCACAATCACACACTCTACGTGTACAGTGTAGTACCAACGGCTACATACACTGTACGGGCGTACCGCTGACAGTTGTTCACAGCTATCGAGACGGTCATGCTTTACCGGAGCTATGATGACATGACCACTCTCCGATACTCTTACACAGAGAGTTTAAAAACATAAACACGGTGGTGGCTTCCGTGTTCACATCAGACTTTCTCCGCACTCAACGTCTGCGTATGTGAGAGATGACATTGAATCAGAATTGACGACCGATAGATAAAAACCACTGCAACCTAATCTGTATCACTATTCATCTGATGGGACTTGCGGAACAAACATCCTTATCTATGATACGGTTTGAGCTCGTGCAAGTTTTGAGTAATACTAAGTAAACGGCAGCTATTCTAAAAAAGAACACCTTGCGGTGTATAAAAGAACAGGCCCCTTGTGCCAAATCTTTGGTTCATTCGCGGGGGATACAATAGAGTTACAACCATGCTGACGGCACAGTCCAAGCTGTTTTACCAGCTCAATCGCTATGTCAACGAGCGGGTGGCCGCACGGAAGGCCAACATTGCCAAAACTATCCGTGAAGTTTGTAAAATTGTCACCGACGTCCTCAAGGAGGTTGAGGTACAGGAGCCCCGCTTCATCAGCTCCCTGGTCGAGACGGAAACGGGACGATTCGAGGGGCTGGAGGTGATCTCGCCCTGCGAGTTCGAAGTCGTACTCTTCCTGAATCAAATGGGAGTGTTTAACTTTGTTGATGACGGCACGGTACCCGGCTGTGCCGTGCTGAAACTCAGCGACGGTCGCAAGAGATCCATGTCACTGTGGGTCGAGTTCATCACAGCATCGGGCTACCTCTCGGCGAGGAAGATCCGCTCTCGATTTCAGACTCTAGTCGCCCAGGCCGTCGATAAGTGCAAGTACCGGGACATCGTGAAGATGATCCCCGACACGACAGAGGTGAAGCTGAGGATAAGGGAGCGTTTCGTCGTTCTCATTACCCCCGCGTTCAAGTGTAGCGGGATCTGGCCCCGTAGTGCGGCACATTGGCCGTTACCACACATCCCGTGGCCGGTACCGGGCTTGATCGCTGAAGTCAAGACGGAGGGATTCAACCTGTTGTCCAAAGAGAGTCCCGCTCAATCTGGGAAACAATCCTCGGCCGAGGGGGACGCCTGGGTGTTGTCCTTCTCAGATGCCGAGAACAAACTCCTTCAAGGAGGCTGCAGAAAGAAATGCCTGAGCATTTTGAAGACTCTCAGAGACAAACACCTTGAGAGCACGGGGCAGCCAGTGAAAAACTACCATCTTAAGACATTGCTCCTTTACGAGTGTGAGAAACATCCACGTGAGATTGACTGGGATGAAATGTGCTTAGGTGACCGCATCAATGGTATTCTATTGCAGCTCATCTCATGTCTACAAAACCGGAGATGTCCCCATTACTTTCTGCACGGACTAGACCTGTTTAGTACCAAACAACACAGTTCTTTGGACTTGGCTGCGAAGCAAGCATGGAGAATAGCACGAGAAATCCTGACCAACCCAAGAAGTCTCGAAAAACTATGACCAAATCCATAGCTCGGGGTCAATACGAAACTCAGAAAACACGACCGCCGTCGAACTCGATGTACCAGGCACCCATCAAGCGTGGGATGGGCACGAACGGCGCTTGAGACGGGGGACTTGGATGAGACGTCACGGTGAACACTGTCGCGGTGAAACGAGCTGTTTGAACGGACTCTCGGGTTTCTAACGCACTTTTCAAAGCTACGGTGAAGGGTCGCGGGGAACTTTGGAAATGTTGATGTATAGAATCTATGTATAAAATGTGGTTCAGTTTGGAGGCAAATGGAGTGGATTTGGCGAATTGTACAGACACTGATTCAGAAGTCATACGATAAAAATCACCTGACGTTCTGTGAGTACATTACTTAAAATCAGATATGCTATTTGTCACTGTCATAAAACAAGACTTTATTGAGATGGAAACATGCGTGTTACAATTACACTCTCCTCCCATCCATGGTAAAAATGGATAGGCCTGCTTTGTTTTTTAAATTTATGTAAAAAAAAAATAGCTTTATTAGTTTGAGCATTCATGGTTGTCTTTGACGTATGAGTCATTTTAGGTAAGCTCAATGAAACACTTAAACCAAACTTGAACATTTTACTTCAAATTAACTTATAAATGTAAATTCTGAAAGTCACGTCAAACTCAGATCTCCAATTGCTATACGCGGCAAAAGCCGACACAAAAAAAACTGCAAAGTAGTTAAAATTTCAATCTTTGATGAGTAAATAAATTAATTTATTTTTGTCATGAAAATGTACTAGACTGTTATTTCATCTATGAACACAGATTTGTGGGGTTATTAGTCAATAAAATACTTATGGCTGAACACCTTACAGTGTTTGGTTAATGTCATTTATGCCTAGTTAAGTACAAACTCTACGCAAAACCAAAAAGAATTTGCTATTGAAAACAGTTGTACATTTTCCAGTCAGTATCAATTCACGTCGTCAATATTAGAAAAGGAAAGCTTAATTATATGATCGGAGAAAACACATTAAAACCAAACGATAAAATAAAACGGTTGCACAGACATCGGTGTTTTAAGCTGAATCATTGGTGGTAATCTAGGGTTCATGATCTGATCCCAACAAACCACGCTGTTTTATCGAATTATCGAATCCCTCCCGCTAATTAGACCACACAATGTTCCATCTGCCCTTGAACTCACACCATCACTTCATTAAAAGTATATTCCCAGGCGATGTTAAAGTAACGATTAGATTGATTTTGACTCTGCCAAATACAACTGTCTGAGATAGAAGATACTATAGGAATCTCCCAACACTGTTAATCGATGTGCGAAGTTTGTGATTTAATCCGAGGGGAACACACTCTGCACTAAGTCTGGGGTGAATTTCACGCAGTGTAAAGCAGTTGATTATACTGTTCCGCTTCTTACACTTCAAAACAATACTGGTGCTTACTTTTAAAAAAACATGGCACTGTAAAACCATCACAATGTTCGAGCTCGGCTCCGAGGTGTCCGTGAACATTAGATCACATAGCACGCACTTTTCAGTGGTGGGAATTGTACAGTTTTATATACTGCCCGGACCCGCATTGTTGCAGGGCAGAATCCGTAGCCCCAAAACCCTATGTATGTATGTATACATGTATAGATTCAGTTTGCCTGCGTGTTGCTGATCATGTTAATCAACGTTACTTTGTTTACAAGGTCTTTAATTACCAATAAGATCGTAATCAGTTAAAAAACAAAACCCACATAAGGCCAACTACAAACCCGTTTTTTTTCCTATAATTGAAATGTTTGAAGTGTGATGACAATTGCAGGGTATAATCATTTCCAGTTAACAGCCAATAAAACAAATAATTAAACGCAGTGGAGTGGATCTATTTATTGTCAGCACCTGGTACAGTTCAATCCTATAAATATTTTTGTATGGTGAAAATGTCTGAATAGCACTATTTTCTTCTTCTCTTGGACCATGAATTTATTACAAACAAACAAAAGACGTGTGGGAGCTGGATCAGCTACCCGCGCCCATACAACCCTGAGACAGAGTTTTTCCGTCAAAGTGCAAAGCAGGATTACTGCGAAGAAATGCGAAGAAAGGAACAAATTTGTGAATACAATATAGAGAGTGTCCCAGTGTAATCTTGACTGCAAACTTCTTTGTACATAACATGCCTTGATGTTATCTATAAAAAAAACACCTCAACCCCGATGACGTGATTGATCTTATTAAGCTAGGCGACTGTTTGAGCTGTATTAGAATGCGGTAGCTATATTACCGTACTTTGTTGACATTGCATCGGTACAAATAAATACACTTTGTTCTACCCCAGCTCTTATTGTCTGTAATCAATTTCAATAGTAAAGGTTCAAAGTGTTTGACGCCTTCATGAACACCTGATCAGTTTGAAATGGAATAAACTAGTCAAACTTTGTTTAATAGCTAGCTGACGAAGGCACCAAATCTTCCATGAAATATGAAGTGGATTGCAAAAAAGGTTATGGTATGCATCTTGACGTCGCATTCAGTATCCCACCAACGGTACAACCCAGTCCTCGTATTTATACTAAATCTCTATAGTTTACTAAACTTTCACCGACTTGAAACAGATAAACAAACAAATACAAAACCTCACCTTGATAAATAACTGATTATACAAAACCCCCAAAGTTTTAAAATAGATGTTTGAAATTACAATCTAAACAGACAACACGATCCAGGCAATAAGGTCTGTAATGGTCCCTGACAATCTACACGCCCATATCGGGTAATTATAAAATTGTTGTTGACGTTCTAAAAGGGTCAGACTGAATTTGTCTTGGAGTTGTAACACTATATATGCTATAAATGACTGTCATTAACATAAAACTGTGATCGTTTCTGAGGTTGAATAATATTAAACTAAAAGTTGTGGAAGCTAGCTGTTGTAAGTAAAAGAGTTAAGTTTGTTTTATGCAGGATTCGGTAACTCAAATTGATACTGGATTTTAGAAAAATAATGCGATAAGTTGAATCGACTGCTGGTTTAGGAAAGTTGTATGGTATATGCATCTGCTGGGAAAGTTGAGCAACATCACAGGCAGGTTATATTATAGCCTAATGTTAAAACCAAACCTACTGGTAGAAACATTAAATGCAAGATATATACCGTGTTGATGTAACACACATGGTGCTGTGTGCATTCAAAATGAGACTGTGTATAATTCTTCACTTCAAACTAATGAAAGTCTCTCGTAATATACAACAATCCCGTCAGAACTAGTTGTAACACTTGAAATATCTTGTACAAGATGTCTATCATTTTCAACTTTCCACCAAAGACGTCTTGAGATTCGTATTCTGTAGTAATATTCTGATGAAAGTGTTCACTTGACAATGTGGATAATGCATCTTAGAATGAGGTCAGGCCGAACCAAGATTGACCATTGCTCTAGGTTTAGAAATAGTGGTGTTAGTGACGTTTCTTTACAAAATAAGCTTTTTTGTCAACGCAGCAACCGGCTAAAGTCAATTGTGTCTGTTAGCAACAAGTGTCGTCCCTTATATCAAGTTTTTCTTTTAGAAAGTAGGTCTGAACATTTCCTGTGTACAAACTGCTTTGTAAAGAGAGTAAAACAACTTGATGTCATTGTAAAATGGGTGGCGTGCACAGCGTCTACGCATATACCGTGTAGTTATAGTCAAGTGTTGCAGTACTGGGGCAGTTTGCAGGGTGTTTGAAGATGGGAGGGTTTTTTTTTCCATGTCAAAACGACTAAGAACGTGTTCTGAAGGTTTACGTGGCGGTTAGGATTATTATATAAATAGCAGCTTAAGATGATTATTGTATGTGGATGTTTTTGTGATGTTGTTTTGTTGTCTTCGGAGTAATCGAGACAGGGAGCTCTGAAATAAAACCTAGCAGCATTATCAGAAAGAATGAACTCAATCTCAAAAGTGTGTTTGTTATTTACCCGGCATTGTGCACTCTTCTTCTGTCCATATATGCATTGTAAACCATATGCCAATAAGCCAGCTGTCAGAACACGAAATCAAAAGAAGAAAACAACATGAGGTAAACGTGCTCAAGCTGATTACGCCAATTCATTAATACAGACGGTTTTAAAAACTATCTCATGGTTTTCATACATGATACCATACCGTGCATCAGGAAAGTTGCCAATCCTAGTTCCTCCATTACATTACTTAAAACTGTTTACTTATTTATTTATTTACTTTAATTCTCCGAACAATACAATATCACGAGCTGAAGCCGTCCGGCGAAGGGCAAGGGGGAAAATCTAATAATTGTTACCATTGTTTCCTTACGGAAAATATGCAACAATAAGGCCTCTACAGTGAGTGAATGTGGTTGTTTATATTTAAAAAATGGATCTTCATTAAATATCAATGGACTTGTGGCATTCTCAGTTTCCACGGTCACAACTGTCGAGTGCGTCGCCCGACCAACGAAGTGGTCGTGGTTTCGCGTTCGATTTTTCCACCCGATTAGCAGCATTACACAACCCCGTAAAACCGAGACCATTGTCCGCCCAGACAAACCATAGGCTTGCTCGCCAACACACACCACGCTGGGTTGACTCCTTAACACAGTCCCGGAGGTTTTACCGTTTGCCAGGGAAAACAAGAAGAATAGACGGTGGTGACAATTTTGGCAAGTAGCACAACAGTGGGCAGTTGTATCAATGACGGACCGTTTTTCTAGCTCGCCTGGCCTGGCCCCGCTGTTGTGTTACGGGTGCGCGGAGTCATCAACACTACAAGAGATTTACTCGGGTAGGTGCTGGGGGGAGTTAATCGTGCCCTGCCTGGTGGGTACGAACAGTGGCATGGGATCGATACCGCTCTCATTTTCGTAAGGATTTGACCTGTTGACAAACATGCAACGCCCATAGCTTGCAATCTTCACAGCAAGTTTACGTCTTCGGAAAAATATACATCTCTCGATAAAATGGTCCTGTATAGAAACGAACATTATTAACAATCTCCTGAATTCAGACCAAATGAACAGAATACTGCATGACTATTAATCAAACTATAGGCTTTATTAATCTTTACAACCAACAAAAAGGAACAGAACATGCCGTTAAAAAAAAAGACATGGACATGCATTTATGCGACTGTGAAGAGTTATTGGCCATGTAATTGAGGGCCCGGTATGTCTTGTTCTCGATTGGCCTAATCGGCATGCATGATGGATGCACCACCATCCCACATCGCCCATTTAATCTCACCATTTTCATGTTATAGGCTGGACTGGCGAATCTTGTCTTCATTGGGAAGTTTTTTTTTCTGGGAGGCGACTTTCATTCATTTATTTCCCCATTAGCATTTGTCAGACGGTGATAAAAACCCATCATTTCGTCTGCATGCATACAACCCATTGTGCTAAGTCGAGCCCGTAGATTTCATATACAGTGCCTATTTACCACATTCAAACGTGTATAACGAATCTCAGATTATGTTATACCTACAACGGCAAATGAGCTGTTTGATGCAGTCTTCCATACACCTCGATCTTTCAAACATTTCAAGCAACAAGATGAGTAAATACAACTTTTGTAAAATTGTACACAAAGACGGCAACTCTTCTGTATTACTCTTAAAGTATAGGTTAGTTTTAATATGACGAGGCAATGCGTTTATATAGCTTTTTTTTAAACCCTTTAAGTTCCTACATAAATCGGTCTCATAATTCAAAGATTCAAAAACCTGTCTAATGTTTCCGTTCAAGCACATTGAGTACCGTATTTGTAGATACGTGTGCTATATAAGACTATATAATATTACACGAACTTTTGAACTCAAGCCTTTGCAAACTGCGATCCCCCCAAAAAGAGCACATTGTCCTGAAGTAGAAATAGCCCCCAGAAAACCCGACTACATAAAGACCAAAATCGGGTGCTGAGTGCCTAATACACATAACCGCACATTGAATCTTATTTGTGTATGGCTTGTTCCTGTTTATTTTGCTACAAACTTTTCGCTCGTATTTATTACAACCGATTGAAAGTGTTTATTGTGAAACAACATTTGAATAATGGCAAAACCATGATTAACTGTCCCAATAGAACAGCCAGCACTAAGCATTATTGCGTGATAAGTTTCCGACCAGTGCCACACAATGACAACTGACGACAGAGACGACTTTAAAGATGCCGGGTCTGATTTTTTAATAATAACTAGTTCTTATTTAGCGCATCTTACAATGCAGTATAAATGAGCTTTCCATTTTCTGAGTCGAGTTGACCCCGAAATTTATAGATTTAAATTTCAACTGGTTATGTGTCGAGAACATTACAAGCTACCATCTAATATGCACGAAATGATAAATAAATTAATCCGTCGATGATTAATGGTAGTTAATTCAAAACGAAAAAAAAGAAGAAGAAAGAATTATTGTCGAGATCACATCCATCAGCCATGTACAACTCTTCACGTTACATGTATTTTTGTTTGCATTGTTCGTGGCACATGCGAAAGCTGGTGGCATGTGTTTCGTTTCGGCAGAGCCATCATCTATCAAAGTTCGTTCTGAGAAACAAATTCTATGAAAAAAAAAAACACATCAACAACAAAACATGGCAAAAGTCGGGCCATGCAACTTTAACATTGTCCAAACACGTACAACTCTGACCTAGATCTCAAGAAGTGTAAACGGAAACACTGATTTCAAGAAGAAGAAAGAAAAAAAAATTACTTGCCAAACTTCGACATTTGTACCTATAGGCGTATACATACCTATCTCAAAAATGGGACGAATGTCAATGGTAAATCTCAGAACGATTACAGTACAACGAAAACAACTTTAAAAGGCGCTCACTTTAGCGTCTAAAAACATAACACGTATCTTTATAATAAAGGCGTAGGAAATTATGCATAAATTTGCATATGAAAGTGTCTCAGACTCCTATATATCATAATAAAATAAAGTAAACAAAATAAAACACTTGTTTTCATCGTAGAGCGTTAATTGCCTAAAAAAAAACACATTTCGATCTTGAAATGAGTATGAAACCCTTTTAAAAACACTGGTGAATACGATTTATTGAATGGTGAATAATATTAATTGAGTAATAATTAGTACACACGATTCTGCATTTGATTCAAATTGAATGCCACCGAAATCTGTAGCCCTTTATGACAATGCTGCCATATTGCCACTCTTCCGTAAATGAGAACTCTTCCATAAATGAGAACAGCCAAACCAAAGCGAAATGACGTAGTCTGGCTCCATGATCTTTAAGAATGGGTGCATTGAGTGTGCAGACAACGGAACAAGATGCTACCACAGTATGCATGTTACGGAATTTTCTTCTCACAGACTGTATAACAAACAAGATTCTCGCGTATTAAAACAGGAATGGGCCCTAACTTATATACATACTTATTTTAACTAATACAAATACCTGAAGATTATTCTGCGTTATATCGATACTTTCCTTTGCACGGTAGATCTAGAATAGTGACTCAGCGTCAGCAATGTCTCGGAGTCGAAACCATGAAGCTACATAATTGTATACTAACGAGATATCAGGTTATAAAGATGAGCAACCAAACTACTTCTTAAAACATTATGAAGTCTAATTATATATATAGGCCTATATATTGTTTCCCTTATACCGATGTGTTCTATGTACTGTACATGTATACTCTGTTCTTTAAACTGGTGAATAACATAAATTGAATAACAATTCTAACTCAAAATAGTTCTGCATTTTTATTAAAATTGAATGTCACCGAATACTGTAGCCCTTTATAATGCAGCCATATTGCCACTTTTCAATGGACTCACTATGAAGTAATTTCCATTTGTATGTATTGCCAAATATCGTTGATTAAAAGAAATAATGCAAAACGGCCCCAAAATAGGACCGTACAAGATACGAACTACAGTTACGCATATAGATCACTGTTTCAGCAATTGTTGATTATTGTGGGTGCTTCACATCTTAACTTCCTCCATGGGTTTTAGACACGGTGCAATTTACCGGAGCCAATCGTTATTACGACCATGGCTGAAGGAACTACAGACTTTGGAGTCGCTTTAATCTCACCAAAAGTCGAGACGACATAGGGATTGAACTATATAATGCTTGCGAAACGAGAGCTCCATCTCTCATAGTACACACAAGGCGACCAACCATTCACTGTTACATGAGGACTGTTGTGTACTGCAAATCGGCATTGGATCATAGTAGCTGCAGCAATGCAGACTAATACTTCAGTTTTCAGGCACGGTGATTATGTCGGCAAAGTCTGTGAGTTTTTCCCAAGCCGGTAAAGTCGGTACAGCATAGCGTTGGATAAAGAAGATCTACGCTTTGATTACATTACAACAAGAACCAAGCTTTTCATAACTTCCACACAAAAAAACCCAGCACAGATACAATCTATATTATGTTTATAAATCCCGCCGTATATGCTAGTAATTCCAGCGGATATTCTCGCTTGAGAAAACGCCGAGACCCGCTGAGATGAAAAAATGGGCTTATCACACCTGAAGTTGCAGTACAGTGTTTATAAAGCTAATGCTTGATGTGGGTCAGTAAATATACACCTAGTGAAATGAACACATGAATATTGAGGATTAATATTATCAGATTCCACTATTATTGTTGCCGGGGTTTATGGATGAACACATCTAGACGCACCCTGTCTACATGCATTTTTTGCAGGTTGTACCTAGTTTTAAGAGCTGCATGCACATAGAGCACATTTCAACGATTATTTAAGATCTTTAGAACTTATCGAACGAAAGAAAACTCAATTTGCTTTCTTCTTTTTTTCAAGACAAATAACACGGAAGGGAAAAACAAAACAAACATTATGGCATCAATTGTTGATGGTGTAACAACGCCAAATAAAACCCGAGTTCGCTCTCCACGAACAAAAGAGTGTAACGTCCACAGAAACTTGTTTCAGATGTCTTGAAACAAGTGCCGGTGCTTTTGGAAGAGCACCACTCCTATATCCTTTATTATGATCAACGTCCTCTTTTTTTTCATTTATTTTATTCGTTTACTTATTTATTTATTTATTCTATTTATTTATAATTCCTCTATTCATTTATTGTGTTTATTCATGGATTCCTTAATGTATTTATCTGTTTGTTTATTTATTTATTTATAATATTCATCTCTAACTTTGAGCACTTTTCTCTTTTATCCGTAATTTTTAATATTGATGAAATGTTTACTTGTGAAAACAATCTTTAGCTTGCAATTGTAATACCTCATTTATTTCGTTAATATTTAATTGCTTGTGGTTTTAATCGGTTTTAGAGTAATTTATTGTCATGGTTGTGAGTGTACTGTGTATTGCATTTGAACGTGATTTCTTGTAAATGGACTGGGCATCAGTGGAGACAGCTTTCATGTTGGGCTGTCTTACCCTGAATAAATAGAGTATGAATTAAAACAATACAAATAAACACACCATCCAACAAGCCTGTGAACATGTCATCAATGTATCCTGTCACGCTTCAGGAAACAACGGATGGCTGTTGATGTTTGTTCGGGAAATTTATGTGTTGTGGGGTGTTTGTTTGTTTGTTTGTTTATTTGTTTGTTTTGATTTTGTTTTGTTTTTCTGATCGGGCACATCCCAAGGACGCAGTTATTGGGAAGAGTTCGGAAATTTGCATGGTGCCGATATAACGAGGGTGTAAAGCAATACGACATATTTTATAAATTCATTATTTTTGAAAAAGGGTCCGCAAAATTGAAAAAGAAAAGCAATGTCAACACTTTGAATCTCAGAGAAGAGTGTACGTTCATAGGTCAATGGTAGTTGTATGGGATGAATGTGGGCAATGCGCAGGTCTATCACAAGGTGGAATGAATGAACAGGAGTAAGCACTTTTATCACGGTGCAGCCACCTTGTTTATTCTCATTAAAACCAATGGAACAAAACCGAAGCTGGAAGGAAAATTAGTCTGACCCCTTACTACAAATTGAGAATTAAAGCTTTAAGTATCATAGTGTGTGTATACAGGGTATAAGGCCAAAATGGCTGCAGTGTGATTTGGCAGGTCTGTCAAACTGTGTGGAACCTCTAGGGGGAAATGAAGAAATACACCTGCCAACATTATCCGTTTTATTGTGCAATTCAGGGATTATATGCAATTACCAGCTTTCGGACATGTAATGTTTATATTCATTTGATGTTTAAATTCTACTAACAAATGTGTGTTTGGGAATCTTGCGTGCATTCATGTTTACCAGTACGTTGAGCCGTTCTTTGATAACGACTTCACCATCACCAACTATGGCGTCGTGTGGGATTTTCAGCGTCACACAATGACGAAGTCTGCTGGATTCACTCTAACAACAATGCACAGGGTGTTTCATGTTTTCGATTGTTTAGGATTCTGCATGATTCATTTTCGAAATTGAATATAACATTTACAGTCTCGTGACGGAGTTTCAATGACATTACTAAGCCGACCGTAAGGGCACGACCTCACAAGCATCCAAGGCACGAACAAATCAGCATAAAACTCACTCTTTGTACGACTGTCAAAATGAAAAAGGACTGGGAAACAACATCTTATTGTAATTGTAGCTTTTAGGTCACATCTGCCATTGAGGGCCCTTTTTTTGTTGTTCAAAGCCGTAAAAATCTAAAATTACCATCTAGTCAAAAGTAACTCTCGTTTATAGGATGGTGAACCCGGCATACAAATACTATCGTCACTGGTCCAAGGAATAAGCCATTATCATACAAAAAAGTGCGGTATCGATAAAAAATAGTGTTGTATTTTTGTTGTGTGTTGAAGGACGAGGCCCCTATTGTTGAGGGGACAATGCGTGGCAGTGGTTGTTCCAGCTTTGGGGTTGCTGTCACGGTTAGCAGACATTGAAAACGTTAACGAAGTGCGAAATCTCGCCTTATTAATGAGCTTGTTTGGCTCATGTTACATCCTTCACACACGAGTGATATCTAATTTATAAAAATGAAAAC
>CM021530.1:5964287-5982283 GCA_010994315.2 Pisaster ochraceus
AAATCGGAACCGCCATGTTTCTAATCGGAACTCTCAGGTTCCTGATCAGAACCGTCATGTTTCTAACCGGAACTCTCAGGTTCCAAACCGGAACCGCCATGTTTCTAATCGGAACCTTTATATTTTTCATTTAAAAAACAGGGGTCTATACGGTAGTGACGTTTGAAGCTTTGCATGGTGTGGATCATACGAAAAACTATAGTAGTAAATTTGCAGGTACAACCATGTATTTGGGAGTAGTGTTTGTGTGAAGAGCCAGGGTGGACTCGACGTTTCGAACAGTAGCCTATACTCTGCTCGTTTTCTCAGAACCAACACTTCTCCCAAAAGGTTTTATACAATGGTTGAACCTGGAAGCTTACTATAGTATAGGTTTTCTTACAGTATATGCGTACGCTTTTTTAGCAAGTTTGATGTGCATCAGCTAACAATGTTCAACTTGAGTACTGTCACTGTGAGATGGAATCATAATTCTGGCTGACTGCGTGTTATATTTAGTGTGACCTTGAAAACGTTGGTCCGAGTCTCATGAATATGTTTCTTGCCGTCGATTAAAAAGGACGTTTGCGGGAAGCCTAGTGCCGTGCTGAATTTCCTGTTAAATGATTGAAACGCACATCGATGTGTTTGAAATTCAAGGGGAATATGGAGTTACTTAAATCACATATTTATTGAATTCCAAAAGGTAGAATACGTCACCGTGCGAGCGAGGATCTCACACGCATCCCCATGCCGACAATTTCAGCTGAATCACACAATAAATTCGCAAGAATAAAATATTATCGACCACAAACCAATACCGTATTGCTTGATTACATACACATGTAGAACAAAATGGCAGGTAGGTGATGGGATTAGACTTTTATGACACCAGCATGGAGTTTGGCAAACAGTCAGTGTATAGGTCTTCAGACAGTTCTTTGGCTATAGGTAATATAACAAGCTATGACATCCATTTTGACAAACTAATTTGAAAGTTGTTCGTTATTCTACCTATATTTTTTCAAAGGACAAATCTACGATGGCCCTACAGCCAAATACCTTTATCCTGACATACTCTGACTGTGCGCCAAATTCCATGCTAGTATCACCAAATATTTCCCCTATCTGACCCATTAACAATAACGATGCCTAAAGCATACTGTGAGTTCTTGCAGACAGAAAGCATATTGGTTAACTTTCAGAGAACGTTGAGGAGGCAAGTCGACCTATGACGTTTTACATGGTGCTTTACATACTACTCCATCTCTAATAAGCAAACTGCATCTATTTGACCTCTGACCCACATCATACACACCCGATAAGAGAATAAATGGTTAGAATCTAGCTCACTTTGACCATGCTTTGACTACTGATCTCAGGGTAAGACCCCACCCTACCTAAGTCCTTCATTGGTTCTCAACACTAGCTTCGAAAGGGGACACGAATTAAGGGGCATTAGAGGGGATTGCAGCCGGGGAGGGGAATTAGATGGCAAGGGAAAAATGGGAGGATGTCAGTGCCGGAACTTGTGTGGAATGAAGTGTTTCTGTAAAGAGGTGATGGGTCCGTTACAACAGCAACATCTACGTAAAGGGGGTGAGGAATTGACTGGGCTTAGACCAAACCACTGGATCCCTTTCACTGTATTATGTGGTATTAAGGGGGTTTAGTGAGCAATACGGGCCCTAACTCGGAAAAAAACTTCAAGTCACAAGGAATGATTGTTCATCGACCAATTTACGGTCGACACATCTCGCGGACCATCTGATGCGGGTGCTGCAGATGGAATTTACGAAACAAATTATGGGGATAACGTGGCGTGATTGGTTGGAGTGCTGAGTCATATTGAAAGAAGAGATTGTGGTCAATTTAAATGCCGATACCAAGTGTTGCTTGTTTTAATTTCTTTTTGTGAACATTGACATTTGCATATTTAATTAGGCCTCACCTAGCTCTGATCGTTATTTCCGCAGTGTAATTGCAAACTTGTAGCCTGTCACTTTAAACTAACGACAACAATACCAATCTCTTCATTGTTGATTGTTAATAGTTACACCCAAACCTTCAAAACACCTCGAAAAGCACTTCTTCAAGGGGGTATAGGTGTTGGATCAGTGTGCACTTGGTTTTGGCAAACAGATTGTTCCTCGAGTTTCGGTAATATCGTTTTTATAAATCAATATTAACGGGCGCCCTCAAGAGGAAAGCGACTTATGATCACCAGGAGCCTAAAAACCTTCCGAATACACACACACGCATGTTTGTAAATCCCGCTTACCGAGGACTTCTCTTTGTTCTCCCATTGTTTGGAAATAGTTTTTTTTAGCGACGTCCCCATTGGGTTTGTACACGAAAACGAAGCGAGGACATCCTCGCTCTGTCAAACACCCGGATCCCTTTTGTTAAAGTCCTCGGTTTGAATGGATAGACACGCTCCCACACACACAAAACTGCAATTCTTTAGTTAAATATTATGAGAGCCATTAGTAACTGAACACAATGTTCAAAATGATGTAAAGCCCATGCATAAATTGGTGTAAAAATCACATACGAGCGACTGGGTAATGAATCACGGCTTTTCTTATTGCAGCTCGCAGCAACAATCGCAAACTGTAAAGTGTAATCGTCGTAAGTGCTAGGCTGCCGAAATATTGCGCACCATGGTCAGCACTTTCTAAGTAGACTTAATAATTAAGCTCTATAGCCACAGGACTCGTGCCCAAAATATTCTGTCAATCGATGTTTCAAACGTTACGCGAATTCAAAAGAATGGTATGGAACACAAAAGGTACAGCCATTCTTTGAAGATTCCCTAGTCCATATTGTTAATTTCTCAACAAATTTGAGTACTATTGACGTACAAGGTTTACGTTGTGTCCTATGAGAATTCGACCAAGGTGCCGCCGTCTCAAAAAGTACTGTGCTCAACGACCGGCCTTTCCTAAGTATGGGGGAATTATCTGAAGGAGCTGTGAGACTTTTCTAGTATAAGGTTGCTAGCTTTTAGCAAGTCATCACTGCAGGGCACCCTGGCCGGTCCGATGATACGAGAGTACAGTATCTTTTTAACGGTGGCAGCTCCATGCAATTCTCCAGAGTAGCAGATATGGAAATGCCGCATTAGTGTGTGTACAAACTGTGAATTTCCTGCTCGTTGCCGAAGCGAGGCGGCGTATGAGGTAGCTTGTGATGATAGCACTGGGTGGGTCATGTTGTTATAGGGCTTTGCTGAACAGCCGGCTTCGCTACCTATCATCACCCACGGGCTCGGTCTGCCGCCTTGTCCCATTTGACTGTGGTGAATGACTCGTATACGTGCGTGAGCTATAGCCACAGAGGACGGGTGATTCATCCCCCCTTGGTGGCTAGGGGAAGGGGGTATGTAATGCCACCCCCTATGGCTAAGAAAGGGGGGTAGTCACCCCATCCAAAGAAAATTGGAAAGGGGTTTGTACTGTCCACCTTTATATCACATGGAGACTGTTAGGGGTGTCTCAACACACATAAAGATAGGGGAGGGAAAGTATAGTCGTTTCGACCCCAATCACCATGATGGGCCCACGGAACAACGAAACACTGGGGTCAATATCACCCTTTGTGACAGATCCTGGACAGAGGGAGAGGGGGTACATGTAGTTATGCCAATGATTGTTAAAACCCATGACAGCGCGGGGGGGGGGCTTCCCCTGTTGGAGGAGGATATGATTGTCATTCCACCTAACGGCTAGAATAGGACGGTGTAATTTGATCCCTAATAGAGGAAAGACACGAGAGAGAGAATGGTAAATATTATGTCTCATCGTGGCCTCAAAGTCAAATATTTGGATCAGAGTTTTCTGTCAAAACAACACGACGGCCAACATTGCACATTGATTTAACAAAACATTTGGCGCGCAGGAAAAACAAGTTGACAACATCAAATTTCAATGTTGACAACACAAGAGCCAGCTGAAAGTGAAACAACACTTCCGACGTTTGAAAAACGTGTTTACTCCGATGCCTCTTTCTTGTTATGGTTCTCCGAACGCAAGAAACTCCAATGGTAGAGAAAAGACATACGCTGGCCGCGTTGAAGAGAACACAAAACAGCTTCATTGTTACGACACAAACTGCACACGGCAATATTGAAGCTTGCAGCGTGAGAGACTTGTCAGTGCCAACACCAACTTTTCAGTTTCCACCACCAAAGCTCCCCCACATGAATTGTCGCGGTCCCCTAGCAGGGTTGGGTATCATTTATGTTGGTCTGCCCATGGTCTGCCATTAACCTATCCTGCGGATGCCGAAGGGAAATGGTTAGCAATCTCCCACAAAGTCATTTTAATTGCCAGCGACAACTGCTATCTAGCCATTGGGGTTGGTCGGTCCGTCTGCACAGTGTCTGCCAGTTTCATCACACTCATAAGGTTTAGAGCCTTCAGCACTACCAGGCAAACAGTTCTCTTTTCCCCGAGTTTTAATCACTGATTCTTGACAAAGATCCGTGCTTTTGCGCTCTGAGGGTTCCCCAAAGCGATGACCGATTATAAACACAAAGACAAAGGCAGTGAGATGTAATTACTGCAGTTTGTCTGGAAGCGCGCGGGGCTGTGGCACTTAGGAGTCTGGGGTGAGTACTTTTAATAAGTTGAGGGCGCTCTTCACTACGGTCCAACTTCAGAGTTGAACTAGGACATGGTGGTGAGGTAACTCTTTTGTATAGGTTTGTCTGTATGTACACGTACAAGCCTTTAGTATGCCAATGTTGTGATGTGGAATACAATGAATGAAAAGAATGTTACACAAGTCTATTGCGATGGTTGTACGCAACACAAAACTAGTTTTTAGTTAACCTATAACCCAGATAATACATAAAAAGTCCATCATTCAAACAAACACCCCAACAAACACCCCAACAAACACCCCAACAACAAAAAAAGGAGTGGGCTAATGCTCAAAGTTTTAGGTTTTAGTGAACTGGCAACAACCTATGGGACTACTCAAAAACCGTCAAATAGATTACACAAGCTTTCCTGAAAAAGTCAAACAAGCACAAAATGAGTTTAAAACAAGCTTATGCAAAACGCGTCTATAAAGCAAATCACGAGGGCATAATGGCCTACACGTAGTTTTCATCTTCCACTGAACATCCACTGAGGGGTAAATTTCAAAGATTTAATCATCGTTTCTTGAAACAATACGGTTGGGCAGACTCTGACTCTACGATACACCACGCCGTACCCTCTCTTTATAATCAATCAATCAAAACTATTTATCTAGCGCTGGTATCCAGAAAACAAAATATGCTCAAAGGCATTTTGACAAGGAGATATATAGAAAATGCTTTGCGAGTACAAATGAGTTTTTAGTCTCTTCTTGAAATGTCCGCATTTGGGGAAGTTTGGATGTCTATAGGGAAATCGTTCCATAACATTGGGTGCCGAACTGGAAAAATGCACGGCGGCCATAATGGGTTAAGTGTCCATTTGGGATCTGGGAGAAGAAGTTTATTTGAAGACCGTGAGTTGTGAGAAGATGACTGATGTGGTATGGGATCGGTGATGTATTGTGGAGCAAGGCCATTGACCAGTTTGAAATGAATTCAATGCTGAAATGGCAACCAGTGTAGAGCATGAATAATTGGCCTGTGATGTGATTAAATGAAAAAAAAGGAACAATTCATTAACTGTTTTAGAAGAGTTAATTAATACACGTACTCTAGTTCTCAATAAACACACCATTGTTATTATTGTTATTAATATACATGGTTTGTTAAACTTCATTAAACAAATCATTTTCCATTGCGGCCAAGGGCCGAATTAGGAAAAACAAATAAAAAGGAATAATACGAGTATAATATATAAATCAGAAAATTTAAGATTTCAAGTCTGCAAATTACTGTATACAAGTTAAATTGGAGATAAAAAACAAAAACAAAACACACACACACCCCCCCAAAAAAATCAAAAATACTAAAAACGTCAAAACCTAAAACAGCACACCAGAAATGAACTTTAGCACTATAACTAAATTGGAGAGCACTGAAGATACAAAAAATCACTTACACAAATAAATAATCCAACCAACTTATGAACATTTCATCGAGCTGAGTGAAAATAACGAACAACGGTGAATATATTGTCAAGAGTTCTTTAAGCGTTCATTCAGGGCTTATTTCGATTGCGACAACAGAAATACCGGTACGCAATGGCGGTAATTTAGGGGGGGGGGGTCTTCAAACAGCATTTTCTCGACTGTGACAGTATTTCTGACTGAAATAGTAATTCTCTTGAGGATTGGTACGGGTATGAACACTATTACCAGTGAGCTTTTGGTAACTACCAATCCTGCAGGCCTCCCTTTACACTGTCTTCACAGAGCAATTGTTCAAACAACTGACTGAACCAAACTGTCAGAGGATGATGAAACATGGTCTGTGATTGAAACCTCTCTGGTTGAACTGCAGGACAAATTCAAAGTCAACCCAAGGTTAACCGTTTCACAGATATACCAGACGACATAACAGATACACACAACACACATGGCTTACATCAATGTAGCTATGAGCACGTGGCGCCAATCAGTGCAGCATTCACAGCTCCATGTTGCTCACAACACTAAAGTCATAAAGGTGTCTCTATAACCTAATCAACGGGGGTCGGCTTGGCCCGTGCCCAAACAATGTAATTCACACCCGCTGCAGCCGTTCAATCCACCAGAAAAAACCCTTGGAGTTGGCATTCCTAAAGGAAACCGAGCGTGAACCAGGCCGGTATCCCCCCAAGAGGAAAGCCGTCAGGTTTATACCGGGCTTGCACACCCATACCCCCCTTTACCGTGGTGACTCTTGCAGGCTGGCCCGTTAACTATCAGCATAAGACGGCACACCTGTACGACCTACGGCAAGTCAAAGAAATCACGGTATTTCCTCGCTGCGTTGTCAAGGTCAATCAAGATGTAGCGGTGCCAGACGAATGCCAGACGCCTGTTAGTTGACGTCTGGGCACCGCAGTGCCGTTTCGTTACAGCCATTGGTAATGCACCTGGACTCGCCATGTGGGGAGGACAATGAACAGGTCTAGGCGGGGTTCAAGTTGACATTCTGAGCTCATTAAGGTTCAAGTCAGTGAATAAGATTAATGGGTAGACCATGCGGACGGATGTTGAGCAAGAGCTGCCGCGATGTAATGGGAAAAGGTAACGTTACTATTGCGAAGCTATGGTTCAATTTTCAACACCGACCCTATTTATAGTCATCTCAAATTAATGAATGCGGTGTCAATCAAGACATCGAGCTGAGCCACATAATAAATGGACCCGATGCAATGACGTCATCACGCCGCCATCTTGTAAAGCGATAATGCAAGCATGGAAAACGCACAGCTATGTGTACGCGCGGCGCACAGGATCGGCCATTAATCTCTAGCCGAGGGGCGCCCCACTCAAATGACGTCACGCGCATAAGATCTTTAGACAATTTAAACTCTAAAATATACTAGGTTAATATCACCGCACTGGTATTTAACAACAGTCGTTTAAGGGTATCTGCCAAAATACACTTTTGGACCAGTTTAACTGATAAAAGCAGATTTCCTTTATCATATCAGGCAGTAGGCTAGGCCTGTAGCTAGCGATGAAAAAACGTGTTCTCGCTCTACACGATTTTATAGACGTGATTTCGCATTACGCTTGACCTCAGTCAGGACATGGGACGACGGCAAACTGACCGCAGATGTTTGGTTTAAAACGGTGTCCGCTGAATTGCATGATCTCGCTAGCCACTGCCACCGGTGTGTTTACTAATTACATGTACATATACAATGCTTTGGCACTGGCGGTTGTGTTCAAAATACAGTGATGCATCATCACTGGGCAAATTGGTGCCTTTCTTAAACACTGCCCAGTTTCTGATATGAACTGATCTGCTCGACATAAAGGTACATTCGTCTTAACAGATTTATTTGTTAAGGTATTTCCTTTATTACCCCAGCGTGAGCCAAATCAGTTAAAACTGGTTTCCAGTTGACACTTTTTGAAAAAAAAAATAAAAATACTTGACAACATTGCCAGACCAATGTCCTCACAACTGATATGATTGTCAGATCAGACGGAATAAATTTAACTATACAGCATACAGGAATACATGTACAAGGTTTAATGATTCCAAAATAGGGACAATTTGAAAAGGTGTGTCCCGCATTTACAATTGGCTTAACTCGTCACTTCATATTCTCACCAAAAAGCCATGGCCAGGTTTGCAAAACGAACCTCTCTACCTGAGCTTTCGTGGTCCTATATCATTTGACCTTTTCTTTTTAACATGTCCCAGTCAAGCTGCAAGCCTTAAATTGTTGTAGTTTCAGGAGGCCCTATCTATTTCAATGTCGTATTTATCTGGCTAAAGAGAGTCGGATCTCTGCCTGTGACTTGGATTACCACGATCTGCGACCGAGCGCTTCCGATCTGTTGCGCCCAATTTCCGAACAGTTCTACATGTTACAATGCAGCCACCAACTAACACACAGTCACGCAGCCGCAGGAGGAGAAAAAAACCCTAGTAAGTTTCCAACAGGGCTGCTTATCTGTAGTCTTAGTAATCGGACTGCAAGAATGCCAGCTTGCTGATGTTAATTTGATAATTTTATAAGACAGGGATTGATTGGTATGCAGTGGATCTGTTTGAATCCGGACAAAGTCCTAATTAGACTAATGCAATGCGTAACCTTAATTACAACGTGTCCATCATTGTCATATTGTAAGGCAAGGCCAACTGAAGTTCGGCTCCTGCAGTTCCAGCAAGATCACTGTGACTGGTTAATGAAGGCCGGCTACAGCTACCGCGTCGTGTCCGAACTGGCGGCTAGAGCTATGGCTACGACTGTTGCGGAGAGGGTGTTGTTAAGGACGTATAATGACGCGCGATCAGCCGTAGCCGTAGCCGCCTATTCAGACACGTCCTTAATCAACGCTGCATCCAATGCATACAGCAGACATAGCCATCAGACTGTATAGCCATAGTAATAGCAAAACAAAAACTGTCAAAATACTACAAAAATCCACAGCATCGGCTTACCATCCTCATCGATTATTAAAATTCTATCGCAGCATCGGTCCCGTTACAAAGGTATCAACAACATAATCCTACAAAATCGAGAATGGGATTGTATATGAAAATGAAAAATCATGAAAACTGAATAACAATTTCCTCTTGGTGTGGAAATGAAGCTCCCTGAATGTACAGAATGCTATACATGTTAAAGGTTTACAGACTGTCCACATCATTTCAAATAGATATCCGAAAATTGGATTTGGTTAATTTAACAAGGTCTTTTTCATCCCTGTGATGGAAAGTTTGGCTCCTTCAAGAAAATCTGATGGTACGGGGAGATCAGTGAAAAATCCTGAAATCGGGACAAATCCTGACAAATCACATACCTGCACAAACTATGTCAAGGTTTTTTTCTGCTACAATTCCTCATAATTACATAAGGCACATTTCTAACAATCTTCTGTCAACATCAAATACTATAACAGACACAGTGCTAACTTTGCACGCCCCCACGAAACGTTTAGTAATGTCTATCTACATTACCAAAGCTGCGACACTGTATTCATTTTGACGCAAACGAGGATAACAAACCCCAAAAGCTAGAGGCTCAGTTGCGAGGAAAGTTGTTTAGTAGAGCAACACTCCGTGGTTGAAATCTGGGGAAGCCTGTACGAGGGACGGACATAAGGTCGTTCTTCTGCAGGGCTACTTCATCTAAAGGCGTTTCTCTCCTCACTCCCTCCTCTTGCCGCCATTTTTGCAATTAACGTCCGATTTTCAGGACACGGTTATTTATCTCAACTTGGCAACAGCGCCCCGAGAGCGAAAGATACCGTAGGTAACGTCTGGTGTGTGTAATGGGTTTGGGGTTGAAGTAGCCAATATCGGAACGAAGATGAAGCCGGGAGGACTTGAAGACCGCTGCCAGTCACACCGGGCCGTATATCCATGACAATGTTTACAGAACCTCCGGTGAGCTGTAAGCGTTGCTTTACGCTTGACATGCACTGCCGGACTTTTCCTCCCATCCGTAAACCCATAAAAAAATATAAATATAAAAAAAGAGGAGAGGAAACTCCAAGTAAAGAAATAAATACAAAATCTGCTACCCATGGAGACCATACCAACAAAGATAACAGCTCCAGGGGAGAAAGTGCAATTTTCTGAAGCTTAACTGTAACAGTCCGCCGGCGCGTATCGGTACTGACTGGCGGCGATCGGTAACTTCTTAAGGTGCGAGGCCGCCGCTGTACAGCCGGGGAGCAAAGCGGAAATGAAAATATCGGCAGGTCGCTTACACAGACGATGAGGCAGAGAAAAGAGAGAGAGAGAGAAGAAAAGAGAGATGGGGAAAGCGACTGAATCAAGAGCATGGAACTAAGGCTGATAGCAGGACATCTCACCCCCCCCCCCCGTATCGCTCGTGGACAAACAGTCTGAATCTTGCGATTGGAAAATTACGATGAGTAAAAATCACACGAGTGACAAGCAAGATAACGGTGTCACATTATAATATAGGGCTCATCTATACATAGTTACTGACAGCACACATCGCAATGAATATACATCTGGGTATTAGGACGTTTAATAGTAACACACTTTTGTTTGATCGAACCACTGACCCTGTGGAAGCCATCTTGTTTTATAATACGCATGTAGGGCCTACATGTTCAACTGACTCAAATGATATCAATTTATCCTGTAGTCTCAGCTTGGTTTATATTGATGCGTACATTAAAAACAAAGGGATGGCCACAGATTCACCTCAGTGAAGCAGAGTTTGGTGGTACACAACAACAGGCCTAGTCCAAAAAGAAAATGGTAAAACACCGAAGAAATATGGACGCCTGTATAAATTTGACGTGACATGAACAAAGAGCGACGTCCTCAATCTGTGTCTCAATATTCCTCACCATGCGCCATAAAACAATATACATTTTTGAACTGAGAACTAATTAATGTATCAGGAATAAAATACAATCTATCTTTAAACAATCGATGGGTGAATTTGTGCGACGTACCGGTAAAACCCCTTGGCACAGTTAGCCACTCACAGTGAACGATGATACCAACACAGTATGTTTGCTATTTTTTCTTGTCAAGGTGTACCGAAACGCACAGATGTTACTATCGCGATATCTTCAGTATAGAGAGATGTATTATTGCCATAATGTGAAATCCCAGGGTAATGCCAATGACCGCTGACCGTAGTTAGGATTGCCATTCATCGCTGACTAGACTACACTGACCTACATCAAACCCGGCAGAATGATTCAATCGCTAGTATACACCTGTTTACAGGGGGAGACATGTCTATTTAGTTTGAGTAATCGAGCTGCGAGGGGGGAACCCAAACCAACCCCAAACCGACCGTAATTCGCTCACTGATTGTCCGCGGCCAGCAGGGGCATACCGGAGACAATTTTGGTGCACGGGATTTGTATTATTATTTTTTTTATATCCTCACTGCTATTTCTTCTTGAGTTCGGCTGATATATCCCGACGGTGTTGTGCCGGGCCTGGACGTCGCCATGTTAACAAGATGTGGACTGTGTTTTTTGATTAGTGATTAATGTGGCTGCACGATCACTCATGAGTTGTCAGATCGCATAATAGCAATCGGACCATTTTAGAATTCATCTCTGCTGAGCTCCAAGGCAAGCAGAACATGTGCCCATTTAAGGAAGCCGAAACTATTCTGCTAATTTTACGTGGCAGTGACCTCTCCACCAATCTGCTCAAAGGTGCTTTTATAAAAGAAAACCGTCATATATCGATTGGAAATAAGCATCTTGTAATCACTTACCAGGGCCTGCCTCGTTGAGTTAAAAGACGATTTTGTGTACTATCCGGACCGAACATTTTAGTGTAGATCTAAGATGAACTAACGTAGATTAAAACAACACCAAGCGCCTTATTGCTTTTTTCATGAGTTTTTGGCGCTGTGTAAATCTTATTAAACGTTATGGTGTTGGCAAATCTCACTTAACACACCTTGCCAACATTAAGCCAGATATTTGGATAAATATTATAACAACAATGTTTTTAGTTTCTCACAAAACAAAACCATAGACACCAATCTAAAATATTGTTTATTCATCAGTTTTGCGGTAACACCTTGATGCTGTGTAGGTTTGTTCTTCGCTAGTTATTTTACTGACGTGACGCGGAGCAGATTTCGGAATTCGGGAGACTAGGTGTTGGAAGGACTTGTCCTGCTAAATCCATAACATTTTTTTACGGTATTGCAGGGGGAATTTTTTTCCCCGTACAATGTGTTAACTTAAACCAGGTTTAGCTTCGTGTATGACCATTGAACGCTTTAAGTGTTGAGGTGTTTTAAGCTTGCTTGTACTTTCTGGATGACCGTGTATCACAACGGTGTACAGAGTGGGGCGTCTCTCTCTCTCTCTCTATACGATTCATAAACAGCACGTTTGTAACTTGGCCTCGAGAGGACTAGAGTTGAATACATACGATTTATTATAACCCAAGGGTGTATCGCACGGAAATCGTGTTGACTTGCTCTCTTTGCCCCTCCGCGTGTCACCAATCCGCGTTGCGTCCGTCTGCAGCCTCATATTCTTCGATTAAACAGGTAACATTTCGCCGGTCGCGGACATACTCCGAGTGTTTCATAAAGATTTGGTTACTAAGTCAACACGAACGGTACTGGAGATGTTGCTGTAAATGGCCCCGGAGAGTTTGCACGATAAATACCTCGAGTTTAAATTTACATGCGAATAAAAAAAGTATGAATCACACTAGGCCCCTAACTTTGAGAAAAAAAGAAGAAGGAGAAAAAAAAAAGAAAAAAAAAAGAGAGAGCGATTTTTCTCAAGAGTAAACATATCACTTAAATCAACAAATACGCCAAACTAAACTTACGGCTATGTATTCGTTATGATTTGAATAGCTTTGTTATGAAAGTCAAGAGGAGTTTTGCATCTTCACTTCCCTTATAGTTTTACCCACAAAAATATGATTCAAATGGTCAAGTCTGTAAGCAAAAACAACCTAATATTTAATTCACATATCCCTGCCATCGTCGGGTCATTCCGTTTTTGTAATTTGTACATGAGCATTGAAGTGTCCAAAGACACTATTTCAGTTGAGACCCACATTTCTATTGTAAATTTCCCGTCTTTAATTATCTTGTTTCTTCACACAATAAGGACCCCCACTGGCAGTTTTGAAGTCTTAAATTGAACCATAAAATAATACAGTTTGAGCAGATTTGATGCGCCAAGACGCGGCCAAGACAATACAGGCCCGTGAGCAAAACCATTTAATAATAGTCTCCTCCAAGAAGGCGTCGACTTGGAAGACATCGGTTATGACGTGCTGTGGCTCCCTGTATCCCTTCCAAAGAGTAACTGCCGTGTTTCGTTTGTAACAGGCCCGTGGGTGAACGTCCTCCCCTCCCGGAATATATCACAAGCAATCTTCCGGATGAGTTCCGGTGGATAGGTTTTTTGTTTTGTTTTTACTTTGGGGGGGGGGGGAGTGGATGAGAAAATGGTATCTAGGGCCGGCAGGGAGTGCTGCGGTACCTGCTACTAAAGCAGACGACAACTCCACGCAGTAATAGCCAATGAGTGATGGCACTACTGCAAATGACTACAGTTTGCCCAGTTCGTCCTCATTACCGCCGTTAATGCTGTTTTAGCCGTGGGGCTGCATGTTACTTTCATTTTGTACGCATATTGTTTTGGCAATCTGGGAACACGTATTTTGCTAACCAGAGGCCGCCGGCAAGTTCGTTTTCTCTATACATCGTTGGTCCGCTGTGGCTCTTCGTAAAGTAACCCCTGGTATGCGATGCAAATCAGGTGCTCTCACACTTTGAGTAGTTTTTAAAAGGGTACGTTAATGGAATAGGATAATTTGTGGTGAAAAAAAAATTAAATAAATAAAATCTCAAGCTATAACACTACTTAGTGTAACAATCGGCTGCGACGTGGACATCACCACACAGAACTGCGCCATGTACTCTCTAATGACGGAGCCTAACAACATCAGCGGTCCTGTGAAACGCCAATATATAATACCGGTCACTTGTGTCTCCGTGTTGAATGTTGTTGGCTACCTAGCTCGCATACATTGATTAAATTCCACCCATATTTAATCTCTCCATTCCGAGGAGTCGGACGGCTCATCAGGTTTAGAGAGACTTCATAAAGTATCACGGATCTTAAATATTAGAGTATTTATCTGGTAAGGAAGAGCAATCAAGATTCCTGATGGAAGAACACGCTCCAGCAAGAATCGTGATCCACAGCAGCTCCCGGTCTATAAAAGGGTAACCGTGGAAGGATGGGGGTCCGTGCCTGGATTACTCAATTTCGACCGGCTTCTTTCTTCAAGGTATAGGCCCTCCACATTGCCCCCGGGTCACACACGAAGATGGCACTGTGTGCAGTTGTTTATAATGATAAAGCGAAGAAGCTGTCATGAGAAGCGAATTAGTGGACGCCGATTCGTTTTACACACACACACACCCACACACGCGGGAGCGAGAACATCCGCGGCAAAAAAAAAAAAAAAAAAAAAAAAAAAAAAAAAAAAAAAAGAAGGAAAAAAAGGAGCTGGGCTACACAACTTAGTCGGCGATCATCCGCGGCAATTGCATTAAGAATTCGTTTTCATTTGTGGTAGTGCTTGCAAACCGGATTACAGGCCGTTAAGAGCGGTAAGGAGGCTGGAGATAATAACGGCAGCGGATAGCTCACAAGATCACGAAATGTATACTGCTCTCGGCTGATTATTGAATAAGTGGGCAGCGGTCTGGATGCGTCAATACCCCGGCTGATTGCGCCGCAACCCCTGGGCAAATACCAAATCATGGTGTACCCTCAACGAGCACAATTTGTCGCTTTGTCCAGCGCGCAAATTTCTCGCATTTTAGTCGAGGGAAAATACAATTTGTACTTCATGTCTATGTTTCCAGAAATTTGTTAATTCTATATTGGGAAATAGTTCCAAATACAAACAAGTTTTAACGAATGCCTGAAGTTCCTGCACATACGTTATACTGATTAGGTCTACTCCATTTAGAAATTGGTATTAACTTGTCACTTGGTAAAAAGCAGATGATCAAGTTAACTAAAGTATAAATTACTGAAAATCTTGAATTTTCCATTAACGCTGCTAAGCCTACGTATTTTTCCGTTTTTACTAAGTAATACGACCTTGTATTTTATCACAAGCGCTGACTGCATCTACACGCGGATTAATCTTCATTTAAGAAACTGGGCCCACGCACACTATGTATTGCAACCAATTTATTGCCGTCTAGAATTTCTCGAAAGCACTTTGTTCTGTTTCCTTTGAAGTTTTAGAGAAACGATTGTGGGCCCCTCCTATTCGACTGAGCTGGATGGGGAGAAACCTCGTTAAATATGGTTCAAATAAAATAAATAAATACAAAAAATCAGCATTGTGTATCCCCCCCGTCCTTGCTACTTTATTATAGCCCCATAACAATAGCCTATGCTCAACAACCTTGAAAACAATTCGTACCGTTTTCGTCAGCCCTGCTAATTAACCTTACTAACCACAAATTATATTCAGCGCTTCTCTCATACATTTTAAATTTGAATCAAAATATTAAAGTAATAAGAAACTCGGTCAATCAATTCACAAAAAGATAAATTTCTGATACGATGGACCCCCAGCATCACTGCAATTTACAGAACTTGATGAGATAAAACCTCGCAACTGTATGTATCAAAGTACAGCTCTAGCTCCTTTCAACACTGTACAATGAATGTGATCTTTATAAATATAATACAAGACTGGATACACCAAGTTGTAGGGGCAGGTGTTAAGGAAACAAAGAAAGCCAAGCTGGGTGGCCCTAGGCATCTTGACTATTTCACAAGCCATAACCAACCCAAGACAAAACTGCCGCAGGTCTTTGAATTTTTCCCTCTTTGGCGAGCCGACATTTTCTGCCCTTTGCAAAAGCGCAGCCCACACGTCTCATTTGAAAACGATCTCCTCAAAAACCGATATACCGCCAGAAAAAAAAGGTTTTTCTTTCAGGGATTTGAGCAACTTACAACAGTTGTAGGCGAGGTGTCCATTCAGTCCCGGTCTGACTTCTTGCCTTCCCGTTTTCCCCCATCCAGCGCCCGGGGTGTTTTGCCATAGAAACAACTCGCTCCTGAATTGTATACGGCAGCCCTGGACAAAACCTCCAGTGCATTTGTTGTTTGTTTTTGTTGTGGTATCAATACTTATTCAGTATTAAGAGGCCGGTCAGTGTAAAAAACAGGGGGCTACTGTTTACAAAAGAGACCTGGATCCCGAACCAGACTACGCGTAATCTACGCCACTTTCAATCAACAATTGATGAGATTTCATTTCGTTTTATTTCATTTAATTTTGAGCTGGACTGTCCGGGGTCTTTTCTTACATTGCGTTTTAACCTGGGTGTTTTGACACTCCTCAAAATTGTGTTTTCATAAGTTATTTTTATGACAGTTTTATAACCGACAATGATAACCAAAAGGCTGCATCCATCTGACTACAGAGAGAGAGAGAGAGACCCAGCTGTTTCCATGAGCTTCATTGCCCAGAGGCGGAAAACAATGACAAAACCCACCCTCATCAAAATGACCAGGCAATTACTGCTGCGAATATTTCCCTTCTTTTTAATAAATATCACTGGCGAGTGCGCGATTTGGACGCTACACAAAACAGTGGCGGGGTAAGTCAAAACTAGCATTTCGTGAACCGGAAAAGATCTTAATTTGCCCGGACAAGACAATCCTGGATGGTGGCGGCCGATGGGAAGGAAAATCTAAAGCCAATCTTTCACAATATCGCTGCGTGTATATTATGTGTGCCTTGCTCAACGGGGAAAGGACACAACTACCTATGGGTTGGGATATAAAGAGTAATTCGGTCTGACATGGTGTCGTAAGTCGAATAGTGGGAAGGCGTGCTCCTAACACCTGGGGCCGTGCCAAAGTCGCTCCGCAGACTGCCACAGCAATAGGCCGACTGGAGTTCAAAACAGGAAAGTCCCTCCCATTCCTGTGTCTTACTTAGCTTGTGGCAAACCGAACTTAAAAGTACAGCAAACGGTTGCTAATCAAACATGAAATGACCCAATAATGCACCTTGTTTGGGTAGGGTCACACTTTGGTAATGCCCCCGAAAAAAAGTGTAATTTTTTATGCGAAAGCCTTCCTGTTATACAAAATAATGATAATGGTAGTAGTAAGCATCCTGCGAAATTATTTCGTCTGAAGTTGGTTAGAAATTAATAAAAGCATGTGGAAAAATTTGAATCTCCAAAGATCGCCTACAGGCGACGTGTTGAGTTTCAAATTTCCGTGGTCCGTTTGTGAATGCTGTGGCCAGAGATGCGGTTGGTACCCGCTGTCACCTCGCCTAAACGCGGATGGCCAAGACGTTCTTGATGAAAACACAGTGACAGCTTCGTCCCTTTTTGCTCAACAAGTTGACACTTTATTCAGTTGAAACTTTCATGGGGGACTTTTACTGCATCTTTCTTGATAATGTTACCTTAAAATCAGGATTACGTTGACAAAACCAAACGATGACCCTACCTTTACTAAGTACACTGCGTTCTTTTAAAGAGGAAAACTCCTATAGAAGCTCATTCAACATACTTCAAAATTGAAAACAACTACTCAACAGGCATGCACCCGGTACCATACCACTTGATACCCATTTGAATAAATCGCTGATTGATAACAAGTAGGTCTACCCGAATGTTTCCACTTCTTTTTAAGCAATCCGATATCCACATAACAGATGCAGGGCAGTGGAGAGGCCCAATTCGCTCCAGACGCAAATATAAATTGGCGGCAACACAATTGAAGGAACATTTGGTAAATCCATCCATTTGGGGGGAAAAGCAGACACACCATATCAGGTAAAATAATTAGCATTTTCTCATCAACCTTAAAGGAAAACTCTGTTTATACTGTTTACAAGAATAAACCCAGTA
>CM021530.1:5983283-6001732 GCA_010994315.2 Pisaster ochraceus
CCCCCCCCCCCCCCCCCCCACAACTCCTAAACCGTCCCCGGGGCCCGATGCGGCCGCCGTGGTCTGTCCTCGCCCGGCCAGGGATAGCAAAAGTGCTAATTGACATGGCGACATTGTAAGTACACAGCCTGGGATTGGGGCAAGCTATCGGCTTAGCGTGTAGGACTCCCCTTACACGATTCCTCCGCGGCAATCAGACGCCAGCAATCATAAGGGGGGAGAAGAAAAACACACACAAAACAGTCATTCTATCCACTTCTATACCGTGCGCTATGTAACTGGCTTTACTTCCTTCATAATAATAGAGCTCCATGCTTCTGTCAACATCCAGAGGTAAGCGTACACAATCAACGCACAATAAATCCCTGCCAAAATACTGGATCCACAAACTCAACCTCACTTTCTTTCGGAAGTTTAGACTCCCTAACAAACCCTAATACTCGCAGTCCATTGACAGTGTGTTATAATGGATAATTGGTGTTTAATAAGGTTGCTTTCTTTAGGCACTTAGGGTTCCAATGACACTCGTGGTGAGGTCTGGGCATCAGACGGAGGACCACCCGCCATATTGGATCTGGAAGTCTCCCCAATCCAACCAACACGGTAAAATGCAATTACTCTTGTTCGTCTTAACAGTAACACCCCCAAATGGGGGCAATGATGAGACTTGATTTAAATGGTCAACAAATTAAGCGATACATTGTGTTAATCACTTGGCAATTACGACAATCCAACACATTTGGGTATTGAACATCAAATCCCCAAATTTCCAGTACAAACTCGATATCAGCCGCATTATAAATTCCAACAATAATGCATGTTCACCCATCAGCTTTACAATTTGTTTTTCCCAAGTCTCACGACGGATGCTCTTAACGTTTCAAGACTATCCGATCCAGGTGTGTAATTTATTGCTCCCCCTTAATCACATTCACACTTCTAAGGAAATTATTTGCCTTCTCCTCCGCCCTCGTCATTAAGAAACCAAAATAAGCTTCGCTAATGCATAGACACCCTGGCCGGGTCATCGTGTGTTGGATTGAGGCTCACTGTACGCTTTGACACCGATAGCACGCCCTTGCTCCGCGGGCGGCCAGCCGTAATCACACTACAGTAGTTACTACCGGACGACCGATCATGACAGGTTTGTGTTGTCTGCTGTTTCTGGCTTTTACACCACAGTGTTACCGACATTCTCAACAAGTAAAAGACCTACTTCTTGATCAGACATTGTAATTCTTCATCATGCAGGATGCCAACAACTACCGCTTTGCAAGCACTCCTGTGTCGATCATGAAATTGAACGAAAAAAAGATGCACCAATCATATGTGATTCCACTGTAGAAATAGGTGACCTTTATTAATAATTCTGGATTAATCCCCTGATTGTCGGCTCAGTTTTTTTGGACATCTTTATTAAAATTCAACATCATAAAGGTCTGGTTAAATCAGATCAATGTGTTTTAATATTTTGCTTTTAAGTGTGGGCCTAATGAGTGCTACGTTTGTTTGTTTTTTTAGCACAGGGAAAATAATGACGTATTGAGAAAATAGAATTGATAGTTGCAAATTGCTACCAAAGGACATGTGGTATAAATATAAAAACTAGATAATGGCCTGCTGACTTTTCGACCCTAGCAGAGTCTTTCTTGAAAGCTAAATGACAACACACTACAACACACATAAACACGTATACTTGTGTAGTATACTATTGTGACTTACATTCAACGTAAACCATTAGTAACAAAACGCTTTCTGGAAGGGAAAATGTTTTTTTATAAAACTCCTTTTTTCCTTTACACCATAGAGGTATGGTATGGGTTTTCAACAACTGAAATGACAACAACGGCACCTTGATGTTAAAACCACTGGCAAGAAATTAGACCAAAGCAAATTTTGTTGCTGTGGCTTATTATATTAGTTTACAAAATCTAAAATGCACAATTTTCCATGCTGGGCCGTCCCAATTTCCGCCGGATTTATGGCGACAGTTATACGAACTGTGATATGATAATAACACGTTGCCGGGTTTGGCTATTACTTTGGGCAATTGGCGTTTACGACCTACGAAGTCTATGACGCTGGATAGGGTTGGTCTAATTTGTATAGAACTGCTACATAATTGAAATATATGGACGACCAGAAATAGCGTTTATCATAATAAACAACCACAGAGAGAACCGAGATTACAACGCCGAGTCTTCTGTCAATGTCTTGTTCCTGGAAGACATGGTCAGGAAAACCACACTAAATAAATCGCAACATCACTAGGCCTCCTCCCTGTTTACAACTGGATTCATATTTTTGACACTCTCTTCATATCCGAATTAGCAGCTACGGCTACAGCTACAACTGTTGCTAAGAGTGTTTCTATAATGACGGCATATGCTTCAAAGCATGATGGTGGGGCGTCCAGCCGTAGCCGTAGCCGCCTTTTCGGAAACGGCCTCATACATGCCTCGATACCAATGGGCCCCGAGAAAACCACCATCTGTTAGGTGCATTGCAATTTGATTGAAAAAACGGGTTAGCCCAATCTGAAATGACACCAAGATACGAATGTAGTTGTACACAATTAAGCTTATATAAAAAATCTTCTAAGTTAACACAAAATAAGCGTATTCAGTCAAACAAACTTTCAAGTTTCACGTGCTACAGGAATTAAGTCCACATTTGAATCCAAACTAAAATGCAACAAAGTAAAACATGTTCTCACTGAAAGAATGGCGTTATCAGCTGCGACTATAACAGTTTGGTATCCCGCGATTGTTTCTTCCGATATTAAAGCAAAAAGAATTGTTTTTATTGAAACTACACTGCATTGATATAAACGAGATGTACACGGTGTCAACTGCTGTTTAACACATTAAAATCATTCCAAACAACTTTACTATGTGAAGGCTGTATCTGAATGATAGCGAGTCTAACGCCAGACTTATCCGAGCATGCAATGTATTTCTTCAGGTTCAGTGACATCGTCACTAGGATGCCTACTTTGCAACGGCAGGTGTAACACTATGAGTCGATGGGAATATGACCATATCTCAACATGGATTCCACGGGGATCTCTCTTATAGCGCCCAAAATGGATTTATTGGAAAAAATATATACAACATTTTGTACCAATGAGAAAACTTCGGGCTATTACCATTGGAAACTCACACGACGCGATGCTTCATCATTAGGCCTAAGAAGATATTTATAATAGAACTTGCATTTACCGAAATCAAAATGATTTTACAAACAAGATACCACAATGTATTTGATAACAGCTACCACAGAAAATGGTACCGATACCCAGTAGAAACACCGTTTTAGTTAATGGAAAGTTCAGTCATTATATTTGGTGTGTTTTTTCATATATAATTTGTGTGTGGCCTATTATTGTATTAAAAAAAACCTACATGATTTGTGACGATAATGTGCGTTTACCACCGATGCTGAATGTTTATGTGCAGTGTAACTTTGTATTTGAAAACAAAACGTCGGGATTTATAATATAGGCCTATTTAATTCTAATGTGATCTGTGAAAATAGACAAGTTGGAACGTAAAGAATTGTTAGGCCTTGAATGAAAATTCAAATAAATGAGGCCAAAGTCTACATTAATTTCTTGCTGACAAACACTGTTGTTTTAGTGTGAATGTTACCCACTTTTCGTATTTGCAGGCCCTCTAACATGGTTGTGGGTAGTGGCATCGGATTTACAATGTTAACTCGAATCAACATTCTACTTAAAAATACTCAATTTAGATCAATTTATTTTTTAAATTCAATACGTGTACTCGAAGGTGTTACTACGCATGCGTAGTGCGTTTTTGTCCGTTAATTAATTTTGTTAAATTACAGAAAGGAAATAGTGTTGTCCCCGACGTCTCAAAGGCTAGAAAATTGAATATATGGCGAGAGCGTTGCCAACCACTGACCCGGTGTGCATGAGCAACAGCACCGCCCGGGGCGATTGGCGGCTGGCAACGGGTTCTACCTTTAGATGGTCACTCAAAAATATCGCCAGCCCGCTTCATTAAAGCTAGAAATAGACGGGTATAAAAACGGCCCAAAATCTCGACCATTCTCCGTATACAGATCGCACATGACAGGCAAAATTAACGGGAACAATGTGAAATGACGTCGGGGGGTGAAATATGCAACGGGATGAGACAGAGGCGGAGTAATAACAAAACGGCAAAGTTACAATCCATCATCCAGGGCCAACTGTTGGCATATTGCCCCGAGGGCGATATGAGGGACCAATAACTGAACAACGAAGAGGTTTCTGAAGGTTTCCTATATAGTGTGGATGGGATCCTCCATCGTGCATCTTCCAGGTGGTTCAGGAGAGAGAGAGAGAGTGGGGGAAAGGACCGAGAGAGAACACCGGGAAGCGGGAGGCTGTCGCTGTCATTTAGCGGAGAGGAAACGGAGACGAGCGCTCACGGGACGGGGCAATACGCTTTGATCAGTCCGCTCTTTCTTCAGTCACACTTCATATCCGGTGCACGGTGACGGACTATAGGTCTATAGGAAGGTACTGGTTGGATTAAAAGACTACGGGTAAACGACCAAGTGACGATATATCCAAATAACAACCTTCTCCACTTGGAATAATAAACGACACCGTGTACATTCTTTCCATATCGAAATACTTCTTCCCACTGACTCTGTCTTTTTTCTCTCTCTCTCTTCCAAACTTGATGTTCAAAACCAAGTGCAAAATTACCACCTTGTAGAATGTTCAAGTGTGCTTTATGAATTAGAAAAATAGAAAGAGACATTTGCCAATTTAAAAAAATCTTCTGACAATCAGTCGAATCGGTTCAAAACAATCATTTCACATTGTAGCCGTTTTCTTTTTGTTTGCTCATTGCTGATCAAAATGAAGGGACGTACAAAACCAGACACGAATGGTGAGAAAGCTGTGTGTTGGGTAGATGGGACTTTTGCAAAAAAAAACCAAAAAAAAAACTAACCCAGCAGGTACCGAAGGGTAACAAGTCGGCAATAAGAGAGCCCCGGGGCATACGATGAGTTATCACTAACTTGCTATAAAGGTCATTGACAGTCACACAATTGGGTTCATCACCGGATCACCAGATCATCTGCGTCGGTTTGGTGCTGGCGCTTTTATCGCCCAAGCTTTTCCCTGTGACTGATCAGACATGTCATACTTAACATCATTTTCTTAACAACCTCTACCCACACAAGGTCGTGCAAATGAAATCTGTATATACACAGCAGACCCTCCACAAAAAACAGAGCCCTTTTCTCGTATACATGTATTTTGTTTGAGGTGATTTCGCTACATCTAACTCACTGTCAGTATTCACACAGACTAAAAGATCAAAGGCACTAATTGTTCACTCACGGTACAAATAAACGATAATGACCAGCGAAATTTTGCGCTTACAGCCCATACGATCATGTACTTTACAGGGCGACGTATAAGCGTAGAATTCCGCGGTAAGCAGAGCAATGAAATTGGACCCAGTTGTTGATGAATTGCCATGGTAAAGTTCAACTCACTCTCTGCATGTGACATGGTCTAGTAGAGAAAGGAAGCAAGCTTACAGCAGAAGCTACACAGAGTAAGAAAGAGCTAAATTGATTTGGGGATCTACGAACAAACCTAGTTTTCATTAATTTGGAAACATTGCAAGGTTATTAAATTCATGAATCCCTTCAATTTATATTACACAGCCTAAAGGCATAGTGCACCACTTTTCCATTAAAAATATCAAACAAATCCAACACTTAAATAACGTGAAAGTTGAGAGCTTCCCGAAATCCCTCTCAAATTAAAAGAGAATTTCCCTTTTTCGGAAGTATCAACAATGAGTGGATGTTACTTTGCTTGCATTAAAGCTTGGGTAGCCCTTCGTATTTGGCATACGGTGGATTACTTGGGCCAATTGGCAATAGTTGACAAAGCCTATGACTCTCCAAACAAGCAATACACCAGAGACCGTGGGTAGACGAACAGATAATTTTCTGAACGTTGGCCTGGCTTATTGATGAATTGAAGAACGGGTGAAAGGTAGCGATCATGTTAAAGGCAAAGTATTTGGTTTTTGGAACCACTTGATTGTTTCAATCCGATGTAAATGTTGATAGCCTACATACAATAGAAACTAACCTGTGAACATTTCATTTCAAAAGGTGGCATTTCTGAGATATCGCCGAAAACCTGGAGTGGTTTCGTCTACGCAGGAAGAATAATCCGTAATTGGAATACACACTCTGAGAAACGTTTCATGCCTGAAACGTTTCTCAGACTAATTATTTGTTTGAGTCCCTTTCTGTAAAACCACATCCCTGAGATGGGAATCGTTTCTCAAAATGTTATACATTATCAACAGCTGCGGCAGTACTTCTTGCCAATTAAGTTTTATGGTCTGATACATTTTTGGAGTAATTACCAAAGGTATACCCTCTCTTTAATTTGCCGACATATTTTACTGACTATAGCAGTTTTCCCGCACGACCATTACCCGTGGACCGATTCGAACCAAGCTACAAAGCCATTAATCGCGGGTCTTTTAAAAACGACATCGTAAGCCATTCATTGCATAAATTGGATACAATTCACCATAAGATCCACTTATTCATTCACCAGGTACAGCCAGACAGCTTCGTTAAAGATATCCTATTCAAACAGAGTTGAACAATGCATGATTGGACCCATTTGGCGCGTAATCATCATCCATAGCAGACTTAACGATCGATCATGTGACGAAACAAAGCACCAAAAGCCCCTCACGTTAGTTTTTACATCCTGTTACCTGACCAAAGTGGCAACAATCATTTTATAATCTATTGTTATTGCTGATTCAAGTATAAAATGCAAAGTGAGACAAATTAATCAACGTGATAGGCCCAGTCATAATATTATAGTCTATACATAAAAATTATTCTTAGTTGACAATACATCATACTCTCCATCAGTAAAATGGTCTGTCATCATACATTTTAAAATTAATATTTCTCCTTATAGTATTCTGAAAACGATGATAACTCAAAATTTAGTAGAAAGAATCTGCCATAACACTTAAGCTGTATAGGCTATGTAGGACTACCTCGAAAATACGACGATATAGGCTTCATATTTGGGAAATAGGGAAAACGGGTCAGGGCTGCAGGATGACGGACCATGCAAGCAGATCTGTTAGGAATGGAATTCAAATATATATATATGTTCATCCATACGAGGTGAATGGAATGGAAGGAAGTGTAGGCATATAGGCATATAGGCAAACCAGACACAAGACATGGGTGAAAGAGATACCATGGCTATGGCAAGGCCACACCAGGTTAATGATGGAGTCGGTGTATGAGCATATAGGATGAACGATACACATGTATACCTTGTGATTAGAAGCTTTTTCTGTTGCAATCAGGTTGACTTTACGGATATCTATAATGTAAATTACCACCGATGTCTAAGGACGAAGATAAATACCAATAGGCCTACTGGATAGAAAATTCTTACGGCCATGTCATACACAGGTTTTTTTCTTCTTCTTTTAGGTAACTTAGAGGTAACTAACTGTCACTGCAGACACAAGGAACACTGTGGCAACACAAGAGACCTATTGTAGCTAGCTGTAACTTACTATCCCCAAGAAAAATAATGAGAAAACTGAAACGTGAATGGATTTTCTTATTGGAGATTGCCTGGAACTGATTGCCTACAAATTGCCTCGTGTGACATAACCTAAACTCGTTGTAGAACAGAGCCAAACTAAAATTGTGAACTTCATACAAGTACAAGGTGGATAGTTTCAGGGATGTATACAGGAGAACAAAAGTTACTTTTGGTCTTTCCATTCCACGACACCTCTCCACCAGGTGAACGACCACGCAATACACCAGGACCGCAGCCCCAGCACACGGGGACCGCGACGATCACGAACACAACGCGCCCGGGGCAACAGAGAATCAACCAATATTATGATCATATTTAAGCATAGAAAAGGCTGACGCCACCAAGTCGGCTGGTGGTTTTATACCAAAGGGGCCCGCGAGGTATACTGCTAAACCCTCACTAGCTTCATTCTTTGTCTGACCCAGTTAATTATTATCCGTGGATTGAAGAGATTTTGATGGAGGAGAGAAAAGAAACGTGAAATTGGGCCGGTATTTGGACGTGGTTTGATGGCATAAGATGCGTGTCAGCGCTGCCTAAGGGTTGATACATTGTTAGAGGCTCTATGTTGCAACATTGCCATATTCAATGTTGGAGAAAACCATGAACAGTTTGGGGGTTTCCGCCAACTACGTTTATCCAACATGTTCAAAATGCGATATTCTTACTCTGAAACTACCAACATTTCTTTGTAATTATATGAGGTTTTAACTACCGTTAACATAACTTCGAAACTGCCATGTTCGGATCTTTTGTCTGATCACACTCTTGTGTCATTTTCAGATACAAAAAGGTCAACCTTTTTTTTTCGAAGGGTTTGTTCGTATACCGTGGGTTGATTGCATTTAGAATGTTGAGTTTCTGTGAAGAATGTTCTACGTTATTCTAGACTTAGGGGCCTATGTAATGTTTTAGTGGAATAACCTAGTTCTACAGGCGGGTCTTTTTTTTAACAACAGAATAAAGCAAGAATTTAAGACAGTCGTGAAGAAAATGTCCCAAATCGGAAAGCAACAACGAGAGAATCTTGTAAAAAGCTACCATGAGAGCGGTCGTCGAAAAGTTAATTGCAGCCCGCAAAGAGTTAATGGTGTATAACTGGAGAATCAAATTGTCTGATGTAGTGAATGCATTGGTCCCATTTGACACCCTGACGTATAAAATGAGCGTTCACGTTGGTGGACAATTTATGGAATGATAATTTTCTAATGAAACCCGTACTATATCACAGATTTGTTCGGACGAGACGGGTCTTGTCTTTACAGTAGAAATGACACCAACGAAGCGAAGCCGGTCAATAAATTACAACGAACTACGAAGACCCTTTTCGTTCGGTGAACAGACAATGAGACAGCACCACATTGTTATAGAGCCGAGCCCACTACTAAAGGTTGGATGAACATAACCAATGTGCAGACTATCATTTTGTAGCGAAGGCTGCCGTGTAGGGTTGCTTAAAAACGCAACATAAAACAGCGATGTTGGTAAAATGACACTCTAAACTAAAATCAAGTTATGGTTTCACATTTTGTGAATACAATCCATGTACATTCCATTGAAAATGTTACAATTAGCCAGAGGGTCTGACTGCAGTGATGGCCCTTTTTTTGAACATTGGTTATTACAAGCAGATAAAACGAAAACAAAACGCACGCCTTTCCTTTCCTAAATGAATGAGAAAGAAAAGAAGAGTTAAAGTAAAACAATAATGAATAGCGAAGAAGACTCGATGCCTGTCGAATGAGGGCGCACACCGAACGCTGATTTCCAGGCGATCACACGAGTTTGCTATCGAATCCAGCAACGCTTTCATCCTAGATATCCGAATATGCCGTCGCAAGATAAACTATGAAGATGGGACGGCGTATCACTCAAGCTGTACCTCTCTTTCCTTCTCACAATGCGTATCCTTTCTCACTCAAGCTCATCTGTGCTACTGTCTGTGATGACGCTGATCCAATTGCAGACCCGTCAGCTGACATGACAAGTCCTCAACGGGCGCTGATTTCACACCCTTGATGAGTAGATCCCAACGATGGGTGTCAGGTTACCGCCGGATGACCGTGTTAAACCGCAGTTAAGCCAGTGCGTTAGCCGCCTTGTCAAAATCGATGTGAGCCGTTCAGAGATACGCGATCTACAAGAGGTCTGAAGTGACCAGTAGTTTTGTCTGAGATGAGTGGACAGTACTCACTCAAGCCATGATCTTAGTTTCTAATCCCCACCCTTTCGCGCGTACAACAGTTATTATTTTTCAATAAACCCTTTGCACCGGCCGCCATCTTTGATGTCAAACAATGGAAACGTGCGCGCGGCGTGTACGCGCTGCGCACGGTTCTCAGTCAATGAAAGTTCTTTATTGACCTCGGTGAGGGGACTGTTTTGGACTTGTGACGTCATATGCAAGGGATCTATACATAAGTTCTGTCTGTGTGCCGGTACACCTGAAGGGGTTTCTTACCTTTCTTAAACGAATTAATTCGCGCGAATTTAAATCTATGAATCCACATGTGATTTTCCAACCATGAAACTTTCAGCACACCGTTAATCACACAACAATGGGTACTTTACGCTAAGAAAGAGTATCGCCGATAGGAACAAAAGGTAGAGGTAGGAAGAATAGCAAAAATTACAACAGACTTATTTCAATTTCGAAAAATTCGTTCCCGAACATACACCACAGCACAGTCAGGGCTAAAAAAGAAATATATTTCATATTTCAATTTTTGTTTGGTGTGTGTATAACACCTGGCCAGGTTCACTCACTCATCGCCTGTGAGTCCCAGCGGAAACCACTGGCAAAACTTCACTCCCGACGGTGCACCTCCATGGCGCAAACAGGGGCACCCTCGGGTCCTGGTGGCGCGGCCGGCTCCCGGTGTAAGGGTAAGGTAGTCGTCGGTGCCATGACCGGGAAAGACCGGACACCGACCGGGTCATCTTCCACAGTCACCTTGCCCCTTACTGTTAAAGAGATTTTCCACCATACTCTTCAAGATGGTGTTAATTTCCACTATCAGTATCACCAAGCTAAGTTACGTTAATTTCCTTAAACACATATCAATATTTATGATTTTAGTTATCATAAAAGTGAGCGTTTTTAAATGGTTTTCAAAATTATATCAATTCACATGTTGATTAAATAATATCATCACACCCGATCAAAACGCGACGAAATTTCAAATTGACATTTGGTTTTATCCCAACCGTAACTTCGCATGCAAGAGGTTTAAAGGTAGAGTTTGGTTTTTGTCAACGTTACGCTGATTTGTAGGCAAGGTTATCAAGAGAGATACGATAACAGTCACATGTGCAAAGATCAGCTGAATAAAGTGCATATCTTGTTGAAAAAAACAGCAAAAAAACACACACAAAAACAAAAAACCGTCACGGTATTTTCACTAAGAACTTTCAATCTATCCACGAAGGTACCAACCGCATTTCTGGCTGTATTGAGGACTACGTTCATTCAAATTTGGCGACTCAAATTTGTTGACATATTATTGATTTCTAATCAACGGGGGCACTTCAGACGGAATAATTTCGCAGGGCGCTTACTACCATTACAATGTTTATGACAAGTAGGCTCTCGGATAAAAAACTACACAATTTCTTTTCGGGGTCATTACCTATAAGTAAGATACCTAACTTTAGAGCTTTCTATAAAGCCAAAACAATAACAATCCATAACAATGAACAGTTTTGTAAAAATGTATTTGGTTACTACAATAGCTTTCGATAGCATAAAGCATTTTGAGAAACACTTCACTTCGAAGTAATGTGGTTATGGAAAAAGATATAAGTTTTTATTCCCAAAAAATTTGAATCTGAGAAACGTTACTGTCAGAAACGTTTCTCAGATTGTGTATTCCTGTTAGGGATTGTTCTTCCTGCGTGAACTGCTCACGATTTTCGGCGATATTTAAAAAAAACAATACCACCTTTTGAAATGAAGTTATTACAGGCTAGTTTGTATTTTATACATCTACACTTACATAGGATTAAAACACAACCAAACGGTTTCACAAACCTAAGGTATCCTGTAAAACAACCTGTCATATGTAGAACAATAGCATGTCGGTAAGCCTTCAAACACACGCACAGACTTACGGAGGATTCCAGGCCAATGTTTATAAAGTTCTTATAGTTGGGCACAACGATACTCATCCCAACGAACCCTAGCTGTGGGTTTCTACTTATAAAAATATATTGACAAGAAAATAACAAGATATTTTCTTGGAATGGAAAGCAAATATAACAGCAAAACAAAACTGACGAATTGGTTAATAAGAACTAAGATTAACAACTTATTTAAAAGAAGGCTGATGAAAAATGGGGGAGGTGGTCCAACGAATTAGAACACGACACAACACGAAATGTTGAAAGTAAATTAATAATAATGTTTAAGTGGGCCTGCTAGATAAGCATTATTTTGTAATTTGTTATTTTGAGAAATGTTCTCGCAATTTCTCGCAGGTCAACGTACATTTTTTACACTTCCGTTTACGTCTTGACTTTGTAAATATTGTCAAGGCCTACTTGTTAAAATCCATGGCCCATTGACCAAACCGGGTCGTGTAAATAAACCTGTTTGCTAGTGACAGATTCTGGGCACAATGTAAATTCCCATAATGATGACTAGCTCATCGGCTGTTCCTCATTTTGGTAACTCCATTCTGAAAGTGGCAATAGCCGGGGTTTGTTTTATCAGTAAAAAAATCATTATCTTGCAGGACGGAATATTTGCTTATGATTGCCTGAGCACAGCAAACGAATTTCATCACTAATGCATATTGTTCAACCACTGTGTCGAACACGAGTTCTACATTTTCTGTTTTAATAGGGTCGCTGTAGGAACAAAGTTCTATCACGGAAGCTACTCAAAGGTCAAGGCTACCGTGAAAAAACCGTTTGTCTCTTTGGTGCCATCTCAGGTTCAATTGGGGAGGGGGCGTGGGCGTTTGGAAGACAGGTGTTCACATGAAATGACTCAAAATTCATTGACTATACCCGTACGTGCGCGAAATCTGTCTGCACTGTATATCCAGCCGGGTTTTTTGTTTATTCCTGAGCGTGCAGAGTCGGTTACATCGCACAGGCAGCTCTACAAAAAAAAAACACAGCGCGTTGCACATTTTTAAGACCAAGCTTGGTTAAAGAATTCAAATGGTGAATATTTACCCAACTTCAACATTGACGTCAGGCCTAAAGTCCTTCCACTAAATGGAGCTTAACTTTCACCAAATTGAAGTGCTGACATATATGGTGTATCGTTCTTAAAACAATGCACATTGCAGAGATGATATTTGCCAAATGTGTTAATTCCAGGAAGTGGCTTGCGGGCCTGGGCTAGACACAGAACCTCCCAGATGTTACAATTTAGGAGTTTTCCCAGATTTCATCAATATACATACAAAACTAGGCCAATACACCTTACTTTGGTGACTGTTTTACTTCTTCCAAGAAAGTCTCAAGCAGATTTTAAGAAAATCAGAAATCGGGAAAAATTCTGAGAAATCAATTGGCTGGCGTTGTGCAACTTTCATATCAGTGTAAAACCAGAACCAATTTGACAGAAATCAAATTGTATTAAGAGATTACGTAAGAAGCTCAATTTGATTTGGAATATCTACCTACTAGTTTCAGCAACAACCTGTATCTGTGTCACACATCCATTATACTTTACAGCAACTTGTTAACTTTCACTTGTTACAACTTCAGTATTTGTTGTTCCCAAAATGAGAATCCACACAAACCCACAATATCAATGAGTGATTTCCAGCTCCCTTATCGCAGAAATCGAAATTACAGAAATCCCCTGACACTAGTTTTATACAAACAGTACAATCCAGTGTGTGTTTTTAAGGATAAGGTACGGGCCCACAGTGTACAGCGTGTTCGCAAATAAGTAAAAAGTATTAATATCGGATTGTCATTGGCACCACACAAGAGAAAGCCACCGCGAGGCCCCGCGGCACAAGCTCAACTCCTTCCACCCTGAAAAAAATAAATCTAAAGCCCAATTTTCGGCTGTGTATGCCTTCAGCATTGCCGGAGAAATCTCTTTTGACGTGGTTACAATAGGTGAGCATTGGACTGCGAGTAGAGAAAGGTACCGCACGGCATGCAACCGGCGGAGGAAACCGCCTCGGCGCGTGAACCTTGCCAGAAAGTGGGGCAAGGGACACGGGCGGACTCACGGGACGACAATACCGTCCAGCTTGGTGTTCAGGACATTGTCCTCGGTGTCTGAAAATCAGATTAGACCGTCGCAATCCTTCCGTAAGATCACTCCAACACAATGTCGTGACATTATAGCTCCATTCGGCTCCCGTATATTTATAAAAACCTAGCAAGCGATACAATCACTCTGGGCGGTTCAAGTTCGTCAAACAAAAAAATGCCAACTTGTTGTCCAGTCAGATGACTTATAATAGGTTGACCCTATACACACACAAAACACGTCTTGATAATGCGCAGTTATTGTGTATTAGTAATAATCCCCTACAGTAACGTCACTTAACAAACACTTGATATTGACCTGACACCAAATCCTTCGACCGTTCAGTCCAGAGAGCTTTCTATACGCGTTTCTATACAACTAGACTTGTTGCAAAAAAACTTGACTTAACTGTTCAATTTATACATGAATAATGAATTATTTAAACTGAATAATGTGGTCAAAAACGTCAGTTTGAAATGATTTTTAAGCTATTATCATTATTGTTATCATCTATTCAACCACAACAACAGAAACACACAAAAATACAAAGCCAATCGAAGAACTATAAAAATCAAAAGAGACAACATCAACGCAAGAAACATAGGCCAAGCCCGAAAAACATACAAAATAGCAAAAAAGTACAAACAGATAATGACAGGAGGGGAACTAGACGAGTTCAGACGCAGTAGACTCATGCTAAAATAGAATAAATCGTTCAAACAACTAAAACATTTTTGTGTGTGTTTTCAAAGTCAATGAGACAATAAAGTATTAGAAAAGAATCTAACAACTAATATTAGTCACAATATCAAATAATGGAGAGTTCGAAGTCTTGAATTAACGAAACAGTTCATTCTCTTCTTTAAAAAACCAATACAGCAACAACAAAAACCGGACCAAATGACCAAGGTAAGCTATTTAGAAGCTAGTCCTCTCTTGAGTGCAAAACTGGACGATCAAACCAATCTTTAGAAAATAAACGGTCACCACAAGTTGAGATTTGCATATAGGCCTATAAACTGAGTGCCCTTTACTTCAATCAGAAATTCTCACCGACTTGCAGTAAACGCTAGTGCCCTGCGCAGGACTACGCAACAATTTGATCTTACCGCTCAACAGAAATTAAAAAAATAAAATGAAATTTGAAGTTGATCAACAACAGTCCATTTCACGCCTTATTTGCGTCTGTTAGAACGAGTGCCTCAAAAACGTGTCGGCAACAATTTGTTTTCATCAAAAAGTACAAACCAATAAAGCGACAATCGCGTAATCTTTTTTTTTTCCCCCACAAAACATGGCTGCACTGGCTAGAATCACTCAACGTTTCTGCATCCAGCGGCTTCTTGCGCAAAGCACAGACCACGTCGCAAGTCCACCACAAGTTACAACTGTTTACGACTGTGTTTTCATCCGGACACGTTTTTTGATGAAGGCTTGAGGACAGTATTACGACTGGCGATATGATATTCCAGAGCCTTGTTCTTTCCATCAAAAGATTCAAAAGGCACAAAGGGAAATCTGTTCACCACACTGTAAAAGGTCGACCTTTTCCAGAACTCTTACACTCTCATTAAAATAAATACCAACAATATATTCTAAACAATGAGGTTGTTTCTCCCTCCCCAAGCAAGCTTTGATCAGATTTTGTGTTCAACGACGAATGTATAATAAAATAGGCCTACTCTAATAAAACCACCATGTAGGCCTACACCATTGATCACTAGTTTCGGATTAATGTAGTACACAGGATTTGGTAGAGCTGACAACGTAGTCGCAGACTGAGTTCATGTTTTGGGAGACCAACCACTTACATGAAATAATAACCTCTCAAAAATGTGAAGGTTTGGGCTTAATCCGTTGTGTGGGTAAGGAGAAAATGGTGACAAAACATGCACAATTTGCAGCATGTAAACACATTTCCCTTAATTTTGGTTGTAACAAACGAATTCAGGTGTTGCAGTTTCTATTACAATTTTTTTTTTTAAGGTTTTCAGATACAGCTTTCTCGAATTTGATTTCATTTCAGAGGGAAATACTTTTAATACAAATAATTATAGAAAGCATCAACTTCATAATCAGTAAGCTTTCAGACTAAAGTTGAACAATTATGTTTGTTATCCTTACCAATCCTTAAACGTTGATATTGAAAAGACAAGTGTGAGCAAATCACGCAACGGTATTTCAAAATATGGTTATGACGAAGAACATTTTTTTAAAACGCGCTCGTTTTAGTGTGAGTCCATCAAGATAATAAATTCTACTAAAAACCAATGCAAACTATTTTGGATTAGTAAATATCATCAATAACAGTTGAACCTCACCCTACTTTCAGGGGGGGGGGGGGCCACACAAACTAAATTGTAATCAACGATTCAGATTATACGTGTACAATTTTGAATGACCTTTGTTTACAGGGCATTGAAACGACACACGATATAAGTAGCAACTTATGTATCTGTTTCCAAATGCTAATTAACTCTCATTAGCGAGGCAATTACACGTCCTTCGCTTAAGACTGTAAAACAAAGCCAATTGTGAACAAGTAAGACCACTAACTACGTTGAAGGGACATTGTGGATTAGGCCAATTCTCTTACGCGACCCACTGTCTGCATTAGTTTCTGATCAGCTGAAGCCTTTATTACCCAAACCACTTAAAGAGACATTTCCCTGTCGATATTAAACAGCAACAGCATTCCTTTGTTTTGTTTTTCACTAAATCACCATCACGAACTAGTTCACGTAACAACTAATGGGCGATTTGAACGCTGTTGGATTACGCTAATGTTATTTGTATAACCTTGGAAAATCCAAATATTCAGCTGGTCTCAAACAGATATCGAAGGAACTGTGAATTTACAAAAGCTCACTACATCTTTAAGGTGTGGTTGGGTTGTACAGGAATATAATCTAAATGTTTTAATTAGAATGACACCATCGGAACTAATCACCAAGAATCTCCCTTCCTGTAGGGAAACACAAGTTTAAATATCTTGAGTTAGCTCATTTCGAGGTTTCCTGGGCTGAAATCAGTTAAGAGACAGAACACATGGCCGACCTCTGGACCACAACCAAATTGAACACAGAGCAACCCCCTCGTCTGACCAGGTATGCTATCTATACAAGCAATATAACAACGTAAGCCTGCCTCAAAATAGTTTCCTGGCAAAAGGGATTCCTGATGGCCCCTCTTCCGGGAGAATCCGGCTATTTAGTAGTTCTTCCAAGACTAACTTAACTATTTAAATCGGCTACTAGTTCTTCCAAGAGAACTCCACTATTTACTAGTTCTTAAAAGAGAACTCATCTATTTAATAGTTCTTCCAAGATATCTCAGCTTTCTTTAGAAGTTCTTCTTAGAGAACTCAACTACTTATTAGTTCTTCCAAGAAAACTCATACTTCATGTACTTAGTAGTTCTTCCAAGAGAACTCAGCTATTTAATAGTTCTTCCAAGAAAACTCAGCTACTTAGTAGTTCTTCCAAGAGAACTCAGCTATTTAATAGTTCTTAAAAGATAATTCATCTATTTAATAGTTCTTCCAAGAGAACTCATCTATTCAATAGTTCTTCCAAAAGAACTCATCTATTCAATAGAACTCAACTATTTAATACTTCCTCCAAGAGAACTCAGTACTTAATAGTTCTTCCAAGAGAAGTAGTTCAAGAATCCCGTAATTATAACAATTGGCCCACTGCATGAAAATGAGCAGAACTTCCTTGGATGATGAAGATAACCAGGCCGAAACGTTGACTCAAGACGATTCCTCCCTGGACCCCCCGCGTAAACCACAGAGCACACATTTGATAACTCTGATTTATGACTGTAATATACTTTCTGTGCACGCAGGGGAGAATTTGACAATGTCCTCCTCCCGAGCGGTATGTAGTGGTTGTAACCATGTTCAATGCATCAACCTCGAATGTGACTATGATCGACATCGGGTCACCAGAGTAGCAATAGGTTCCTTGACAAACAAAGCGAAAACTCTTTGTTTGCTTTTTGTTTAAATATCGAAACTTAGCCGACTAGATTGAACCCCCACGTTAGCACACAATCCATCATAGGCTTCCCCAAGGAACTCCCTAATTAAACACTGCAATAACTTGTCGAAACTTAAGCTTTCTTGTAATAAAACATAGTCACTCGGGTATAGCAACTCCCGATTTCCTTTCAAGTGGGAATTTAGTTTTAGGGTTAAATGTATAGGGCCGTTCTTGATGTTGACATTTTCTCTGGCTGATGCAGGAGCACTGTTGTTGTTTGTATTGCTGTTGTTTTTGTGTGGGTTTTTTTTCGGGAGGGGGGAACCAATGTCTTTTTAATTTCACAACTTTAATTATTTATTTGTTTATTTATTAAATTATTATTTTCATTTACATTTTTGTAATGAAATCAACGAATAAGCCAATAAGGACTTTGTTTTTACTTAGCGATGTTAGTTTTTGTTTAACTGGAACATAACTTGGTTCCAGACGCTAGGCCCCTCCCCCTCCCCTATGGTCTTCACTGTGTTCTAGGAAATCTCAGAAATTATTTAGAAGTTTTGGGGAAAATACTTCTGCGTAAAGAGCGTGTAAGAGT
>CM021530.1:6005183-6029103 GCA_010994315.2 Pisaster ochraceus
GGGGGGGGGCGTCTCTGGTTTGCTTCGGTGTCTCAAAAACTTTCCCAACATATTTGATTGGTTGAACTCTCGGATGCCAACACGATTGGATTTTTAATCCGGGAGCGTAGTTTCTAATATATAGTAGGCATTTCGTGCTAATATTTGAACCAATCATCATACAAAATCCGTCTTTTTCATACCTCTGTTTAATCTTGTCTTCTCGACATACGTACTAAATACAATTCAGATCAACGTACAAGACAAACACCAACAATGTGACCAATACACGGTGCTTCCTCGAAAACATGAGCTCTGGCAATTTTTACATGGTTCCCCTGCACATGATTCAGTGCACATCTTTCAAAAACAATGTTTGTACCATTCCTTCAAATGCTTCAGACATGAAGAAATGAACACCATATTTCAAAGCTGGCAGTTTTTAACATTTGGAGCCAGTTGCTTGCTTATAACAAAGGGAGACTTAAACAGAAGACGAAGAGATGAACTAAGAACATACAGGGACATTGCTTAACAACAGAGAGCCGAGAGTAGACTGAAATGGAGAATTAGTGAAGAAGCTTCCCTCCTGCACAGTGGAGTGAAGTAGACCAGAAGGAACCCCAAAGAAGCTTCCTTACAAATCAACCATCTATACGACTTCTAAAGATGTGTTATTTAGGAGTTCATCACAATTCAATAACACCTTTACATTGAGCTCAAATTAGTGCCAACTCAGTACAGAAACCGTCACAGTCTACTGATGGTTGACTTGGGTTTTTTTTGTCTGTCGATTAACTGTACACTTGTCTTACCGTACGGCTACAGGGTCCATCGTATACAGTGTCTGTGTACTAACAACAACCTGCTTAAAACATGCATCCCACGCACGCTAAGCTGAAGAATTGGAACCGTCAACAATATTCATGAAAACTAAAACCCGAAACCACAACTAGACGGCACTGGAAAATGTACGCGTGTGTTAACTAAAAGGCCGGCCCTTATACCACGCACTTACAACCTACTAGCTGTAAGTGACCAAAGCACCGTAGGCAAGTTCTGTCGACTTGCACTTTTTGCTAATTACAACACGAAGGATTCCGTGGTGTATAAATGTGCATATATAATCATTTCCTACAAATGAAATGCTGCGCCTATGCCTTTGATTTACTGCCAAAGATAGGCCGCTAATGAAAAGCCTGCTTTATAAGGATACTGGTTCCGGCAATTTGCGCGGCGCGTATACGGCGGGATTGGCCTGCTACGCATCGCCGGTGAAGTGCTGTCCTCCCCGGCGGTGAGTTACACCATGATTGGTAGTCGACGTCTCGCTTTGATGAGCACGACCATTGGGTGGAACGAATGTCACAAAACGAACGTTATTTGTTTGGGCTTTGTGTTGCTCTTTTTTTGTCTCCTTCTTCCTAACTCATATTTTGCGTTTGATAAACGGCACATCAAAATTGCCAGCCGTTAAGCGATGAGCAAATGAACAATTTTATTAAAAACTGGGGTTGCAGTAATATTACTAAGCGTAGCTAGGAAGATTACACCAGGAAAAAAAACAAACACGGCATGCAATGAACATCGACAATTTGTTTTTGTCAACTCATCGACTTCTGATGTCCAACGAACCAAAATATTAATATCTACCGAAAACCTTGTATTCTATGCAGTGGAAGTCATGGTAACACTACATCCATATTTGATACACGCAGTTGATTAGATGTGATTGTTTTAATATGTGCACAAGGTGCCGTTGGCTGCCCTAACTGAAATACAATACAAATACACTTGGTAAAGGCAAAAGAAACACGACTGAGATTCCCATCCGGACACGTGTCTCTTAATTTGATCAAAGCGTCAATTTAGCGAAAGCACATCGACCTGGAGCAATAATACCGGGATCAAGGTCACACCTCACGAAGGAAACCCGCACCGAGTTCAATCTACGGGTGAAAACAACCGCATAACTGCATGGAAATGTTGTACATGATATCCTAACGGTGTGATGCATCAGGGTTGGTTTCTTCTGAAGAGTACATTGTATTGCTATCATCTTGTCGAATAAGCACAACACGCAACCAACCCATGAAGATTATTATGTTCTTTAAATTAGGCGGTAAAGGTTTTTTTTTGCACAAACGCCGGATGTAACGGTTTACTTTTGTAGTCAGGGATTGTGTGCACATTTTAACGATGTGACTCTTTCCAGTTATTGGGTGCAATAATCTCTAATACATTGCATTGCGGACTATTTATCAGGATAATCAGTATGGACCATATGCACTGACGTCATCACGCCGCCATCTTTGAGGCCGCCATCTTTAGGGTAAAATGGATATTATAAAACAATGGAAACACACACTTATGGACGCGCATCGCACATGGGTGCGTTTTCTTGGTCGTAACCAATAACTGTATTGGTTGAATTGGCCATTGGTTTATCACTGACCAATGACTGACACACGCCTGGGATGGGCCAATGAGCAACCATATTTTGACATCCAGGCGAGGGCGCCCTAGATGACGTCATGTGCATGCAGAAGGTCTATTGGAACCAAGTTAATAACTAACTTAAAAGGGACGGTTTCAGATAAAAACAATGATTAGTTTATTTCTGATCAAACCATTTGTGTAACATAATATGCGATCACTGTAATACTAAATATTTACATGTTCCTTTTGGAAATAAACAGCGCAAACAAAAAATACATCACAATAAAAAGGAATCGTAAATATACCCAACAATCATGGCTGAGCTTAATGATCGCTATTAGGCTGCCGATAAGCGTTGTGAGACAGGGCAATTCAAACACACAATGGCGCCTTCGTAATTACCACTACTTTGGTGTGTGCACTATAAAAAAAAACACGTAAGTTTGAATACAAAATACAATTTGTTGACTTAAAAAATGCACATTTCCTCCGAAAGCTTAACCTGGTTTCAGACAAATACCCGCTGCTTGTTACTTTTTTTACCGAATTGCTACAGAAAGGACCATTTACTTACCAATCTCCAAGTGCCGAGTGTTCATTTCAGCCCAAAACAAAGAACTCATGAAAAACAAATAAAAGCAGACAAATCATACCGAGAAACCAAATGAAATATAAAAACCTATTCATGGTACTATTATTAGTACTATCACTTACATTCCAAATCCATACGGTAAAATGAAACCTGCTTCAAATCGCAATAATGGACGTGAGCAAAAAGAGGGCAAAGCGTGTATAAATGAGATACAACACAAATCACAAATCGCATTGTGGCCCCGTACATTGTCTGAAGTAGAACATGTCATACAGCATCCCCCCCCCAAATAAAATAAAATAAAAAAAATGACTAAGTGATTAACTCCTCAGCTTTGACTTCTAGAATCCAGCTGTTGTCTGAGCCCGTTCCCTGTATGGCCGTCATAGATCGTTCTCATTCGTAAATTACTGTCACATGTTTGCCAAACAGGAATAAATTCATGAACGAATTCATTTTCCCGCGAAAGCATTTTCCCTCTTTTTCGAGGCAGCGTCGCCGGCAAACGGATCCCAACCAATCTCAAAACCATTTTTTAATCTGCGCGGCGCTTTCATGGAGAATAGCAATTTAATGTATCGAGTTTCACCCACCCCCCAAAAAATATTACTTTATGCGAAGGTGAACCGATCCTTTAAAAGCCATCCTAAAATCTTCTAAATGCCGAAAGAAAACTGACACCACGGCGACTATGATATAGGAAATACACGGGGGACGAGCGATATTAACTATCAAATTCATATAGGCCCATCGCAGGGAGATGGAGTCGAGACGGTATTGGTGACTTTATTACGCGGTAAATGAACTCTGCGGGGTTTTTTTTTTAACTTCACTTTTCTTTGGGTATTGACCGAGATGTACTTGTATCTTTTGATGCCAACGAGCCACATACCACACAGTTGTTGACAAGGACTTTGAAATGAGCTGCCTTATACTTTTTTTTAGGGGGAAACAATTAAGCGAGAGGTACGTTGGCATTTTTTGACAATCATTTTTGAAATGTCATCAGCCCGTATACTTGCAAAGTGTCTCAGTAAATAAGTTGTGGAGCCATGTTTATTAAACTGACTCATCGTGATTCACCAATTATTGTGAGGTGTTTATCTCTTTACTTTAACGTTAAGCTGGATCGATGATCGATGATGAGACCGTGGACCTGTAAGCTGAGCCCGGTAACGTAATGGGCAAGGCATGGGACAAGTTTGAAAAGAATAGTCTGTGAGTGGTGTTCGCAAAGTTTACAAAAGTAGTGTTTAAGGATACCATAATTGTATTGTGACTCACTTGGGTCTGCTTGAAAGTATTCAAAAGCACAACATTAATTCATATCAATGTGTTTTGTTGTTGTATTTGAAAGGCTTGCTTTAAAACCCGATACCAAGGCAGTGTGGAGGTACACACGTTAGCATGACGCTGATGGTGGTAGCCTCAATACCGTGTACAGGAACCATCATGCCCACCGCCTGGAAAGGCAATCACGGCTCCAAGCCGCGTCATTACGGCAGACAACACATGCGGCATCTTTTGATGGTTTCATCATCAATGAAGGAAGCCAACAAAGCAGTTATGGCCAGCAATATTATTACTGCCAGTCCCCACACAGTGCATGGAATCACCGATTGCTCCATGTAGATTACAATGGATAGACGTTTGGGCTCCTAATAGATCCAGACATGCCACTTATGGTACATTTGGGGACGACTGCAATGGGAAAGAGGCACTGGCATTATTTAGAAGGATCAACCGCGAAAGCCTGTATGACTAATGCCTTTATTTTATCCCAGAGTTTAATAACATGCCTAATCAGCGATATTTCCTGAAGGTAAATGGTACCGCAGATGAGCTAGAACGATCACCCTGGAATGTCTGCACTCAATGATGGCACTGACGAGAAATCTAGGTCAGTCATTGCTTAGGAAAAAATGACCACCACGCACCATTATTGTCATTTTGCAACGTGAAAAATCACCTTGATCCTGCTTTATTTTTCAGTTGAAAGGAGAAGAAAAAATAGATTGGACCCATAAGTCTTTATAAATGTTGACAACTTGATTTAAAAAGAGTATGTTGCATGTACTGCCAAGTCAAATGGACACCAGCTCATATATCTTTTTTGAACAAGACCTCGATGCGATTGAAGTAGACCTACGTTTTGAATGTGGGTGTTAAATCGGCATTTTAAAATACCGGTAGGCGCTATGCCTTAAAAAAGAAAAGACATAAAATACTCGTTACACAAACAAGTGTTATGCCTACACATTTGTTATGGAAAAAAAAAACCAGCTACAAAATAAACTGTCGAAGCGAATCGACCACTGCAGTTCTAAAATGTACCAATAATCGAAGGTTTTCCGTTGAAAATAAGGTGCACGACGAAAACCAGTAAGGCAAAAAGTAAAGCTCGTCTGTCCAAACTATTGCGTTAAATATCAGATTTTGAAGGTACTGATATCCCGAAGGTTTTAAATGAAGTTTTCTGTGAAGCAAGACCGTCATGTGATGAATGTCACGGTGTGATGGTTGAACCACGGGCACGGAACACAGTTCGAGCTCACAATAAAGACGATTGCGCAAATTGAACAAAATGGGCGAGCCTCGAGCCTCCAGCCAGCGTAGAACAAAGCTTCCCTTGAGAAATCAAAGATCCATGAAACTAATAACTAATAAGTTCAGTTCACAGCGTTGATTCTCAGAGTAAGGGGCCCCGCGTTTACCATTTGAAACTATCATTTCATCTGAAAATAGCATCAAAGTACAGAAGCACTCGAACAAGACCAGTACGCCTTGACAAAAAAAAAAGTAAAAACAATTCTTAAACCGACCTTAGTCAACTTAATAAACCCTCTATTGAATGTTGTTGAGATATATGCTCGGTTCATGCAACTCCTTTAAACGGTTGGCTGCATTTCAGCCCACGCCCGTAAGATTAAAAAAAGGGAGCGAAGCTACCAAACTGAATTTCCAGGACAATGGGCGATTTAAAGACGAGGTAAATATGAGAATAGGATTACTTCAATGTAAAATTAATGACATTTTAAGCCGATTTAAGAGAGTCATCTCACGCTAAATCCTGTAAAGTCAGAGAGATTACAGGTTAAATTGCTGGGGTTACTTCAGGGGTACCACACGCATCAATGAAAAGGGCAGTTTCTAAAACAACCAGAGGTATAGGCCTAACCCCCAACGCAAGCGATGTCCCGCGGTACAAAAACACAACGGCCGAACTGCAGTTCCCGAAGTAAGTCAATAAAAAGCTTAACACTCATCATTTGGAAATCAATTTCGAAATAATCGACCGATTTCACAAAGAGCTATTTTTCCTTAAACAGGCTAAACCTATGAGCCTATAACCTAATAAGTACGGCTGAAGGAAAAATATAGCCTCACTGTTAAAAAACAAAACCGCTTTGGGACACAGTAGTTAATCGTAGCCATCTGTGAGTCTATTTGGGGTCCCTAATCATTTTCTCCCTTGAATATAAGTTCGGGGTTTTTTTTGTGTTAAAGGCACAGGACGACTTTGGTAACATATTTATTAATGTCAACCGTTTTCATATTTTTCCCAAAAACATGACAAAACTTGCCATCTTCTATGAATTATAATGGCATATTTGTTCAAAAATCGCCTGCATTAGAGCACTGACTTACAAAACATTGATCTTTTTGTGCCACCACACCACACAAAAACGCAAAAAGGGGAACAAAAGGGGTATACGCTACTCTTTCAAAAAGAAAAGAAAAAAAGAGTCAAGTTGTTTAGGTTGCTTTTCCATATAACCAAGAGGATGCGCCAAAATTCCTTTTAAGTTAAGCTTCTTGAAACTTCAGCTTGGGATGGACTGGTCATACACATTCCAAAGATGCAAACACGTTGAAACTTATTTGGAAGTCACTTAGTCAACTTCAATTACAAGTTCGAAATGAATGCTCAAGTAAATCCGATTAAGTAAAGAACTCGTGATAAAAAATGAAGTGGACAGCAAGAGTCTAGCATATGCAAAGATAATCAGGAGTCGTATATTATTCAAGTACTTGTGCAAATGTTACGATGAGAACTGTTGAAAAAAATATTAAACACATTTTCTTCTGTTTGTGGAAAACTTTCATGAACGATGTATACCGTCTCCCTTTGAAAGTTGATAAGGTCCAAAAAGTGAGACAAAGAAAACATGAGAGTTCCTGTTCAGATATCCAACTGAACTATTTTTCTGAGATGGGCGTCGCACAAATCAACAAACAAGGATGGTGAAAGTGGGTGTGTCTTAGTTTCAGATCCTCAAACTCTAACATTGACATCTTATTTTGGAGACCGCTTAACTGACTTCGTACGGTAAACTGGAAGCTCCAATATCCCACAGGATAGCATCAATGCCTGTATTTTCTGAGCAATACATCGGCACTAATTAAACGGCTTGTGGCTTGAAGATGATGGATTGGGACATATGTCAATAATTAATTGCAATGCAAGTCGGAATATCTGCCCCGGACCTCGGACATAGTCTCTGTCACCAGGCACCCTACCTGGCTAGCGCAGCCCGGGACAAAATAGCTACCGTGTACCTGCATTGTAATACCGTAACTAGTTGACCACCTCCGGTGCAAGTACATTTGTGCATTTTACACTTATCGGTAAAATGCTATAAACGCGGCCAATGTTCTCCAAGTTACCGGGTTTTTTCATGTCCAAATTGCTGGTGTTATAACTAGCTTGATTTAGTATAAAATCAAACCATAAAGTTTCTTGTGTTCGACGTAATTCACACTGTTGTCTTTGTTTCGAAATGTCTAAACCTAAAGTAATATGGTACCATAAAAGTTCAAGTGATCTTTCGGGAAAGTACATTTGATGTAAAAGCAATTAAGAGGGGGAAAAATCATCAAAATTGCTAGCTACGAATTGCCGTCTTTATTGACAAATATTTAAGAAGAAAAAAATTCCAATACAATTGTATGTTCTTTCGATCAGCGTGTGTCGGTGTATTGTCGTAGTTGTAAACTCAATAATTTGTTCAAAATGTTTCAGCAGAAATCCAGCGGATGTGTGTTTTCATCATCTCTGCAGAAGAAGTACAAGGACCAACTAATCGGAAAGTGTAAACATGTTTTTATTTGAACGGAGTTAAAAACCGACGGCCGTGGTAACCCTGTCAGAAGTTCACTGAATATAGTTGAACGCATATAGGACGCCATACCTCAAAACTTACTTGTTCAAACCTTTTTAAAGAAAACAACCAGAAAAGATGGGGCAAATTTCACAACGCGCTAAGATTGATATTAAAGGGAGGTATTAGGCCTAACTTTGGTAATTACTACCAAAAATTAATGACCATAAAAACTTACTTGGTAAGAAGCACTGCAGCTGTTGATTTTTAGAGAAAGGGATTTAAAAAAATGTTCAGTCTGAGAAACGTTTCGTGCATGAAACGTTTCTCAGTTTGTGTATTCCACTTACGGATTACTCTTCCTGTGTGGACATAAACGCTCCAGATTTTCGGCAATATCTCCAAAATGCTACCAAAACAGAATTTCTCGCAGGTTGTATTGTATATCTACATTTATATAAGATTAAAACAATCGACCGGTTCCCAAAACCAAAAGTATACTTTGACTTTAAGTATGAGTCAATTTTAACTGCTCGGCAAGTGTGATGTCACAATACAAATCACTATGGTAATACTGACAACTCATCTCAAGATGAATCTTTAGAGACCAGATATAACAAAATAGGCAGCGGTCCGGATGCTTCGCTCAGTGTGCTCCACGGTAACAAACAAACAATATCTGAACCTCAAAGTACATGAAAATACAAGAGTTACACAATATTCTTTATTCCACCCAATGGTGGCAACACTCGACTACTCCAAGTAAACGTCGAGGCCACTGGATCTAAGAACAAACTCTGGAATCAGGACAAATCCCCCCTTTTCGGATCACGGACTAAGGGAACATAATGGTCCAAAAAAACAAGTGTGATGATGAGGTTGAAACCATACCACTGTAATTATCACTGATGTAGTCGTAAGTATTGGTACGACTATTATTACACGTCAAGTTAAATAATAATTGCAGGAAAACAAAGCAAATACCAGCCTTGGTTTCAAAGCTGTGCGATAGTTTTACCTGCTAGGAAACAAAAACAGCCATAAAATTATGTATACTTCATTTGACTCGGGTTTCACATTAATATTAAAGTACGCTGCACAGTAGTTAATGGCAGTGTACACTTCACGTTTATAAACTAAAGGATCATTTTGCAGGTTGGCCGATTTATTCAAATCGAAAATATGAAATATGCCCTCTAATAACAAACACACAACTGCCCATGGAATTGTGCTATGTCCCCATACGTGAACAACTGAACTCATTTGCCAAATATGGTATCACAAAAGTCAACTTAAATGAACTTCAACCTCCTCCCCAGGGCTTCATTCAATTGACTCCCATATTAATGCCCTTCAAAAAACAGTATATATCCACTGACCTAGAAATCTAATTCTCTATTCAACTGAAGTCAAAACCATCCATGTAATTATTCCACTTCGTGACGCTTCACCATGCAGCTTGTTTACGTAGCCCCACAACATCATTTTTTCAATTTGAAGATTTTCAAACGATATATATATATATTTTTTAATGATGGAGCGAGTCAGGAAAAGGGACTATTTTTATGCACACGTGTATTTTTCATTTGAGTGCATAGATCGGCACTTGTGGCGCACTGCGTCCACACACAAGTATCTGATTGCGTCCGTAATAGAGCACGCGTGGATGAATTTAAATCTACAATTTAATTTCATACTTTGTGATCCCCCGTTAGATTCAGCGGTGCTCCTCTGTGAGAGGTAACTTCTGAAGTCTTTAATCAGGTGCATCATTCTTTCTGGTAAACCACTGCAGGAACCATCAGGTATCATTGCGTCGGCCTCGTATTACATGTAAGTAATCATGCAAATGGTCATAACCATGAGTCCATTAAGACAAATGGATTTTATTAATAATCGCAGATACCGAGATATGGAGGGGGGTTCATTACGGCAAAGTCTGGGGGCTAACAGGAGCGGTTTGTTAAAAGAAAGTATAGCTTTGCGCCGTGCCGCGGTGTTCAAATCAAGGAACTCAAGCACAGTTTGTCTGACGGAGTACATCAGCCTCATTTTGAAAGTTTCATATAACACACACCAAATTGATCATCCACATGCTTTGTATTGAAAGCTCTGTGCTACTGTCTATTACGCGGGATCGGGGCCCAATTTCAAGTCTGTGCTTACCATGGAATTATGTGCTTACTGTGTCCATGTGTTTTTTCCCGAGCGTACGGCGCTCGGGAAAAAAACACATAGTCCGAAAACAGACCCAAAACAAACTTACACTCAATACACACCCGATCTATGCCTCATCGGCACTCTACACCCGACTGCCTTGACTAATAATATTGCGCCACTACCGAGTCCTATGATTGACGGAACCATCATTAGTAAAGTTTACAGGGAGGAAATTATGTTTGTCAAATTCAATTGTCAGAGCTTTTCCTTGATTGTTCGCATGTAAAGGTGAGCCACACGGGGCGGTTGAATTGTCACGGCCAGTGATGTTCAGCACCAGGTATTATTGGTTAATTTAATAAAAAAATTAAAAAACCTTATATGTAAGGATTATCATTCTTAACTTCCTATGCCACATCCTAGAACGGCTAGCGCTTTAAATTTATTGAAACAAGGAGGATCTATATCTAGAGCTTTCGATTCAAACCAATAATTTTAGAGTGTTTTGATCATAAAATTATAAAAGGGGATCCAAGTTGAGTTAAATCATATATTGATTACACACACCAAGAGTGCTTACTAATTATCATGTAAACAACCGTCATTACGCACCGTTACTTTTAAAGAGCCTGGATTATGGTCAGTTTGTCTAATACTTGTGGAAATAAGTCAAACAAACTCGAGCCTAATCAAATTTGTTGTAGGTGTCTTCAACTGCTGATCACCAGTTGAGGCCACTCCCAGTTCAACATACGATGCGGTTGAACGGCACCAGTGATAACGAGAACTTGTCAATTTTGGGCATGGTAGAGACCTACCACAATTCGGGTTCTCTGTACAGACAGCAAATCCGCCGAAATGTTCCGCATCGTCAGTCTGCTGAACAACCGTAAAGTGTCCCTGTAATGTCAACCCACTAATGCAAATGCGGCCCGGAGAGACTGGGCGCAGTGTCAGACGGGGGAAGACATGGTGACGGACACGGTGTGCGGAGGTTCGGAGGCACGGGTGGCTGGCAACGCCGCCGTGGCGAGAAGGCCTAGGGCCGTCATGGGTCGGGGTATACGGTCTACGGCTCGCTCTCCACGCTCCACTTGCAGCGAACGAGACTCGGTGAAACCCAATGACTCGTGTCCCGGACAACTGTTCTCCTTAACTCCCCGGTGATCGCGATGAGTACAATGTTTTCACTTGATGTCTTCATTCGGGAAGGACTACATTATTAAGTTAGGGATTACCTTAAATGAAGGTTATCCCCCAGAAACACGAAATCTTAAAGTGTGAACGTACAGCCGTATTGTAAAGGGGTTCTCTTTACCATTAAATTAATAAACAAACAAGTCTTCTGGAAGGGCAGTCTCTGTCAAAGCATCAACAAACAATATGCACTTAATGGTAATTACAAGCTCACGGTGAGAAAACATTTTAAGTTCACTTATTAAAAAAAACCCAAAAAACATCGAGTTTTTTTTTTTTTAAGACAGTGATCCCAAAAATTGTAAGCGTACAATTATTTTGCAATGAACAAAACAATTGCCGAATGTTTCAGGTTTAAAAAAACAACAATCATAAATTGAAATACCAAATAATCAAGGCAGTTTTTGGAATGATTAATATGTTCATCTGGGGCAGACCTATCTTATCAGCGTGACCCATATTTGTGTGCCGGATATTATAGCAAAATCACAACGATGACATATAAAACTGCAGTCAATATTAACGGAGTTCGCTCATCAAAGAGGTCTATTAAAACATTTCATATTGTGAACAACCAACTCCCACCTCCAATCCGCATAATTGCTTGTGACATGGTAAAGGGTGTGCTGGTTGATCACGTCACTTCGTAATGAGACCAAAACATCCCCCATTGGGATGAAAGCACAGTTAATTATAAATAAATTGGACGGTTTCAACAAGAAAACGCTTGTTAAATGACACCAATTCCAAGCTCGTTTGATGATAGTTTTTTATCAACGCATGCACGTCCCGACCGTATGGCAAACAATGTTAAGTAGGCCGGTGTCCCGGAAACACCAAGAGTCACCCTCTTTTTTCTCTTATAATAAAAAAGGGTGTTAATTTAGCTTAAGTGCGGTATTTATCACATGGAGAAGAGACGTGCAGTCGAGGTTTAGTCGAGACACGAGCTGCCGAGTTTGCCAATTTGGAACTAGCCGCATCGGCGCTGCATTCGGGTCGTATCATATCACTCGTGGAATACCAATTTACCGTTTTAATCTAGTTGAAACCTTTTAATCTGATGTCAACGACTTTCCAACGCAAACATTTTGATAGATGCTACAGAGAGAAGGGAGGAGAGGAGAGAGAAAGAGAACGAGAGAGAGAAAAGTGGATATAATGGAGCGGGGAATCATTCAGTTGAATTGGCGTAGAGTGTGATACCACACGTAGACAAACAAATCCGTCATACATACACTCTAGTCGCACTCCAATTGATTCATGCAAACAAACGGCGTTCCGACTGTGGAGTTCAGCTATTTATCACACTGCAAAGGTTTTTTTTTTATTTTTTTTTAAGAGAAGCGATGCAGTCCGTATTCCTGCTCTAGACATGGATGCCACTTGACGATTTATCTAGATTAACCAACTCTAATCGGTGTAGACCATGTGAGCTTTGCCGCAATTATGATATTAATGTTTGTACTTGCATTAATTTCCACTTTGGACAAATCAATTTGAATAGAACTTCACGAGAGGGCACCGTAAAAACCGCATGCTGCGCAAACATAGTTCATTTCTGAAGTAAATTCTCAGGACGAGTTTTAACTTTGGATCTACAATAATAACAGAAATCGGGAAAAAGGGGACATAAGAAATGGCATCCGATGATAATGTGCCATGTTTTGAAAGTGCCAATGTGATTGTTGACAATTCTTAATTGCGTCGCACTGGATTAATCCCAACAAGGGCAAAAAACAATTGAATAGCCTTTTAGTTCGCTCTCCAGAGAAACCCTAAATAAAACCGAACCAACATTTCCAAAGAACCTAAAGGCGCCGATCACGATAGAATGGAATCTGTGTCCAATTTATTGATAAGCTTATGACAATTTATTTCAAAATATGTATTTTCACTATACTGTATTTCAGGCACTCAGATGCTGACAACAATCAGTCAACAAATTATATAAATCGTACAATATTTTGTTCACGATGTTATGAGCATACATTGGAATCGTCTCAATGGCGCAAGGTTAACATATTCAAGTATACATTAAGTCGGCACAAATTATTCGACAACTTTAACGTAACCCAAGCCAGAACCTTTCCGTTAAACCCATTGTGATGTTAATGAGATGCGCAACGGCTGTTTCCTTCAGAGGTCGCAATTATATTATTAATGCAATATTGTTGGTGTTTTACCCGTGCACTATAATGTTTGTCAAGCACTGCAGTCGGTACCACCCCGAGTCCCTGTAAAAAAAAAACCACAGGCATATTACTGGAGTGGGATTCGAACCCACCACCTTTGCCATATAGAGCGGATGTCTTGCCACTCCAGACCCAGTGACTAGAGACAGTTTGAACCCTACATTTTAGCAGCGGGTACCACAGCGAATTTTAATGGATGTAAAATTAACATCGTGGATAAAGAATATTATATTATTGTGTTTCTACTCATACACAGATGTGTGTTAAGCACTGTATAATCAGTACTTTCCCAATCGAGTAATATGCCTGTGGAATGTTTTTTCCCACAAAACCCAGGAAAAATGAGTGTACAGTGTTTATTATGGGTACAAAAAGCACACATTCTTTATCCCCGACGCAAGTTTAACATCTATTAAATGTAATGGTCGATTATTTCCTGAGTGAACTTTTGAACACGATTTTCCTTTCTAGTGCTAAGCTTATGGCTCGGAGAAATATTTATTTTAAATTTGCGAGCAGAAGATGGTGACTTTACCTCCACTCCGGTTCGGTAAATCAAAGGAAATAATAAATGTCCCTAGCCCAAGGGAAGTGATTTCTCGTTGCATACTCTCTCTATGGAACACGAGGTACACAAACAGCCACAGTCTACAGAAAGTAATCACGTCGCAGGCGTATCGCCTCAACGACGGAGTCGGACAGGAGGAGACGGGGTCTAAACTGTGGACCGACTTTCCAAACATACGGCCAAATTCTCCTGAGTACATCCACACACAAGTCAAGTCACAGACCGAGGCTCATGCCTCATCAGTGCCGCTAGCGGAGGGGTCCCTCTGCACGGTAGCTTGCTTGCCAAACTCATCCCAGGACGGTCGGAAATTCTCCCGGGAAATCAACGATATGAACCGCGCAATTTCATCCCCATTATCACGGCACGGTGCGGGCCTTAAAGGCGCTTTAATCAGTCCAAAATGAACATATAATCGTAGAATAATGAGATTAATGTTGAGGGGAGAAGAGGAAAATGCGGGAGTAATAAGAACGGGACGGATAATTGAGCGAATAGTGAGCCGAGACGGGGGTCAGTACATGGCCCACTTGGCCCAGGGAGAGATGGGAACAGTGCGCAAGATGAATCTATTAGACCCCGCTACGTGTGCTTCTTTCGAACCTCGTACAAAGGATTGGAAAAAGATGCGGTACCCTGGGAATAGTCTTAGCTTCAATTTGCAACGATTATTCCTTTAATTTGGAGGGAAAATTGAATTATACGACTACTGTTTGTAGTCACAATACACAACCCGGTTTTAAGTTACGCTATTTTACCCCTGTTTAAAAAGAGATTATTTCCTTCGGTTGGTATCCGGATCGATAGACAAGTGTAATTCTACCGTTTAACAAAATAATCCACGTTGACCTAGGAATAAGAGAACACTTAGAGAAAAAGAGTCAGTTCATTTTGATAAGAAATCAAATATTTGCGAACAATTTCATTCTACCCATATCCTTTACTGACATGATTATATTGGTATCATACCGAGCATGTAAACACACTACATCCAAGGCCGCCAAACACTGTCGGTCTTATGGTCTTATACATTAAATCTTGCTCAATCCGATTCCACCATGAAATATTAATACATTTAATCTTCCCCCCCCCCCGACGTCTTGACCTCCCCATGTGAATCTAATCGGATTACCAAAGGATCTTTGCAGTACAGCAATGATTTACAAGGGTGATTAATACAGGCCTATAATACGGCGTTACTATAGGCCTGTTTCTCTGATCTTTGAGCCCATACGTGATCGCCAACAAGAGAAACGCAAAAGTTAAAATCGGGTCTTCGAAGGATGCGGTTGTGTTTGATAGACTATGAGAAAACAAGATGGCGCGAAACTCTCTCCCCCTCTCTCCCGCCACTGAGTTTTACCCTGACCGGCTGAACAATAAATACATCCCCCATACAATTAACATTGGTTTGAAACTATTTTCTTACAAGACAATGGCCTCTGTTCCCCTGGTCTTGGCCCTGGTGCCCCTTCAAAGGTTTCCTTTGACTTTCAGATTTTCCAATAGAAGTGCCCTTTGCAAAATTGAAATTGCCTACCCTCCCAAAGATGAAATTCCAGGCCTGAAATACAGCAAATACATCTACCCAAATGAACATTTTGTCCTCCTCCCCCGCAAAGGTTTACCATTCCTCAGCGTCAGAAATATCTACTTTCAACTCGGTATTGATCTTGACTTTTTGAGAGTTCGAGAGTAATAATACAAAATCCAATAAAAACAAAATTGTACGGAGTCAATCAAGGAGTACAATACGCGCATACTGCCTTAAAGGCATTACTGCCCCGTATAAGTATGGTTGAGAACACAGTCAATCGGCAAACTGGGCTGCATGTGGGCTGGAAATATCACATTTTATTCTCGGATTATGCTTTCAATCACACGATTTTGGAAGATTTAGTAAGTCTGGCTCGCTGACCACAATATATCCAACATTTCTAATCTTCAACGAGACAGCTTGTTTACGGTAAAAACCCAAGACTGGTGCCCTGACAATTTTATTTTTTTTTTAGTTTAAGCGAAAATGATACAAGAAGAAGGATATCAGTTCATCCAAAAATGTCTTCCTTATTTACACTCACGCCTCTCTATACAGTGGTGATTTAAGCACATTTTGTGCGCCTCATCTTTAACTTATTGTTTCAAACATCAAAATTATCAACAACATAAAAAAAAAATTTAAAAAAAACTTCCGGGCCGGAACTGACCGGGATTGCGAGTCACTGTGGGGCCCGACCTATTTTTGGGTCCGTATGACAAGGAGAGTGTGTCAAACTCAACCTGACACAGCATCTGAGTCAAAATCACCATTTTCCAACCAGTTTTCAGGTCAGCCCGGTCCAGAAATGGGTAAGGCCCCCAAAGACCCGTTATTAGGGTCAATTCTGACCCGGGGGGAGGGGGCTTTTCGGGTATTCAAGAAGAAGCTTTTTTTCAGAAGGTTAAACCAATACATCCACTTTAACCCAGTGTCGGTGATAATCTTAAATGAAGTCATCAAAGCCGAGCCGACGACAGGGGATACACAGTTTAGATGACGGCAGGTGTCTCCTTCTAGGTGAGGGTGTTACTAATGACACACAGGACTGCATCATCTCCACAACCATAGCGTGTATATGATGGCAGCTTATATACAACTAGCCATATGACTCCTCTGAACAATGTGTTGTGTCGTCACAAGTAAATAGACAGTTTGAAAATAACTGATTCGTGTCAAATAACAAAGGTTGTAAAATTTAAGGTTTCCTTGCGATCTGAAATGGAGAAACACCAACCAATACGATGGGTACAATATGTTGAATATAAATTGTCCTTAAATTGTTTCCATAATGTTACCATTTTCTGATAGGATGACCGAAACCAGTTAAAGTCAGTATTTGTTTGACAGGTACTACTTGGGAGTTTACAATCTAAATAATACTTAAAGCATTGGTTTGTTTTGGAGTAACGATCACAACACGGCAGTCACTTGTATGCATTGTTTTTGATTTTATGACATAATAAAGCGCGCCATCTAGAGTCAAACTGACACGCACAGTCTTCTGGGTAAAAGAATGTGGCAGATTAACTATTAGTTTGTATTTACATATCCTCAGTTGGGATCCCCCCCCCCCAAAAAAAAGGGAGCATTATCAACATACATGGTTTGGAAAAAACTGATTCTTTCCACACAGCCGCCATAACATTTGCATCTTACAATCAGGGAGATTTTGCACAAAAATCAGGGAGATATTTAGAACTCTATTCAATATAATAGGGAAAAACTTTCCATAGGCCTAATCAGGGAGATTTTCAAATTTGCTCATCAGAACATCAGAAACATGGTTTATTTTCAGGGAACTTTCCGCAGCATCGGGGACAGTTGGCAGCCCTGCATTCAGTAAGTGCCACTATAATTACACATGGCCTAATTTTACCGTGATGCAACAACTGCATTCCATCCACGTTTTTAGTGACAGATGAGGTAATAATGTAAAAAAAGAAGAAGAAGAAGACAGAATTAGGAAACACTTTAGAAAAAAGGCTAATGGTGCGTGTTCCGAGATGCACATCTGTTTCGAATACGATAAGAACGTGACAAGTAATCCAATGCAATCGAGACGGGACTGTATCAAATGTTCACCAAACAATAAATTTATATGAAGACAAACAAAAAAGGGTTAACAAGCCAAACACCTCGACAAGGGATCACATTACGAATAAATGTTGTTTTCATAAAACAGAATGTGAAGTCTCAATGACATTAAAAAGGGCACAGCAGATTTAAATACAGCTGTAAAAATCTCATTAACCCTTGCTGGTTTGGTGCTGTCATTGTTTTCAGCAATTAGTCACAGCAACGTGGTCGTCGGTAATGACTTATTTCTTTATTAATCCAGGCTTTAAAAAACCCATTAGATTATATACATATAGAAGACTTAGATTAAAAAATATACAATGACGGTCATGAAAACAAAAGTGTACATGGAAATACAAAAAAACAAACAGCAGCCTAGGAAAGCAAAGTATATCGCATAACAACAACTTGATGGTGCATCCGATATAACGTCATGGTATGCCATCTATACCTCCTCAATGCATTAGACACACAGTCGAACTGAATTGTGAAAGCGCGGAGGACCTCAGAAGTAGATTATAAAGTAATAAAGAGGTCAGCCAAGTTGTAGATTGATGAAAGAAACATTCACTTGGAGGCGAGTCTTTTCCTTTTTATATCACCACGTGGGGATTAGGTTTTCACTCAGTTGTGGGGGCTGTTCCCCCTACCCATCCCCATATGATGTTGTCCGTGAATTTACATGTCTTCCGAGGGGGGATATCACTTGGAGCGGATCACCGCCATCAGGACTGCCTGTTGGTGTGTTGGCGACACGGTTTACTAACATGGAGAGCTCACCCTGCATCACTCGTCAGTACATGAATCGTGAGTCATTATGTAAACTGCACTGTTCGGGAGCATGGTGTAAGGAATATCTTCATGGCATCGTTAGGTGAACCAAATAATTCTTTGTGATTTTTATGCGGGATGGTAATGGTCTTGACGACCCGTCCACTTCCCCATTATAAACCAGTTAGTATTATGATTTTATCTTATTTTATATCTTATTTATTTTCCCTATATTTTCCTGGGGAAAAAATTATCAACAACATGCAGTTGAGTACATCGTCGACACTTGCCCAAGTGGTCTGGTCAGGATATCATCCAAACGTTAATAATTTGTAGTAATTTGAAGAAAAAAAATTTATGGTTAAAAAAAAAGTTGTGAATAGAAATAGTGTCATATGCAGATAAATTATGCACATATTCCAACAATGATAGTATTCCGGATTCTGTCCAAAACGACAGATAGCGGAATCGGCTGACGATGAGTCAAGTCAGTTATTGAACATTACCTTAACATTCTTTACAATGATCATTACGCCTGTACTCCTGCAATCAAGTCAACCGTAAATATCAAAATCCTTAATATCTCAATGACATGTTTACACAGGATTGTAATTTGCTAGATGCCACATACGTCAGGGTGCCAGTCCCCCCGTCCAGTTCACGTTTTCAATTTCAATATCTTCAAATCCCCGGAAAAATGTGCAGCCCGTTTGATTGAGATGTAAAGACGTTGGTCGAATCTCGACTTATCCCCGTCTCCGAGCCTCCTGGGAGCTTGAGTCAAGAATGAGCAACACTCCGTGCTCATCCACGAAGCAAAGAGGATTTCTCGGACACCATAATCCAAAACATATTTGCCGTGATCATCGGGATTACAACGCATTCAGGAAAAAGGTTTCTTCGTTTTGAAAGGTTTGTAAAGTCACAAACTGAGCTGTAAGCTGGGGGGGGGGGGCTCTGAAGTTTTGTATTGTAGAATGGTTTAATTCAATTATACAATCCGCCACAAATCAGACGTTTTACATGTGATATGTGAAGGGTTCGTAGACTCAGACTGGTGACCTGCAAAAACGAAACCGTCTAAAATCCTTTTCCCAAACCACCGTCTTGGGATTACATTAACTTGTGTCGAAAGAGATGGTTTCCAAAAAGGCTCATTTTGTAAGTTTCCTTCTCACAGGCGTCCGACCCAGGGGGGCAGGGGGGAACTTCTGCCCTCCCAAATTCGGGCAAACCGGTGAGGAAAAATCGGGCACACAAAAGAGAAAAAGCAAAGCTGGCCAGAGAAAGCAAACATATTTTGTTATCCGGTGTTAAAAAAGTGTACATTTGTTTTTGATTTGTGTGGAATTTCAGGCAAATCAACCCCTCTGTTATCCTTAACACAAGAGTCTCTACGCCAATGATCCTTTTTGACACACAGAATTGTGCATGAGTGAGGAAATCCGTTATTCTATTACTGGACGAGTTGTCTGTTTCACATAATAATATAGACATCATCCCATGGTTAATGCAATATTACTCATATTATCATTATAGGACCTTTCCAAAAATGTTACTCTAAATTATGTTGAGAAAGACTGATGTGGCTACATATCAGGGGTTAATTTGTCAACTTCAATTTTGGTGTTGTACGAATCCCGTACACACCCAGTCATCTTGGGGCTCGATGCCCAGGATTGACAGACGAGACGGTTCATGGATTCAGAAGTTTCCGCGCCCGAATGTGGAAAGTATTACCGCACATGCCTTGTGACATTTTCTGTAAGTGGACAGAATCGGTAATTGTGCGTTAAGAATTTAAAAGGCCGTGAATGATTTTTTTTTAAACGCATGCATGCAAACCATTGGCGCTGCGGATACCGGCTAGATTCAAACTCTCCCGTGGGGTTGCCCGAAATTGTCATAGCCCGACAATTACTCCCATGATCTACTAATGAAGTTGTCATTCGGTGACATAACCCATGCCGACCGGTAACCGGTTGATTGAAAGGGGGCGAGTCCCCCCAACTCGCTCGGACGGGTTGGGGATTTGTCCGCGGTGATGCTTCAGGTACGTCATATCAGTCGAGCCGACGGGTAGAGATCTAAAGCGGCCCGTCGACCCTCGTGATCACCCCCCTACTCTCTATGATACACTGACTCAATGGTTAGCCTTAGGGCATGTTATTGCATAGCATGTAAACTGATATCACTATGTATGCATAGCGAAGACATTACTGACAGGAATATCATAATGCAAACCAGAGGGATGCCCCCACCGGTGCATCAAGCCCATGCGCTGCACGGGCAGGGAAATCTCACGGTGTGCGGAAATTGCATACAAGTTGTCGAATATCCGCGGTAAAAGTCCACATGCGGTTTCGCTTTCCGGATACATAATTCTGAATACGTGAGTAGGTGTGCCCGTAAAATCTGTAAGGACAGTTAGAAAATAAGCCACCGATAGTATGTTGTTTCTGTTGTAATAATGTTGTTGTAAGTGCAGGCGGGAATCGTTGTGATTGTGAAATCACAGTGAGACCTATTATGTATAGGACCATATACATACAAATATAGAACACTGATTGAGCACAAGCAAAAACTGTAATCGAAATGTTTACAAAATAACCATGCGTAACCAGCTCGAAACCATTGCCCCCATTCTCCCCCATCTAAGCAAACCTGTTGAGTTGTAAAGTATCCATATACTAAAAATGCTCCTGTGTAAAAAAAAAACTAAAAAAACAAGAGTCAGGATTGGTTTTTAAAAAGACATGCGAGCAGTCAGTAGGGGAGGCTATGCTTGTTGGCCACGCTAGGGTTAGTTTTAGTTTGCATATCACATTATGACGGATGAATTTAGCACGGAGCATCGGCAATTGGAAACCACTGTTGTGTGTATGTGGTCCACGCAAAAAAAAAGAGCAACTCGGCAGATGTCGGAAAGCAGATGCAGATCTCAAAACAACAACTCTTCTTGTAAATACTGATCCCCTTCGAAGTTGTTTTCTTCGAGTTCACGACCTTGACTAGAGCAAAACGACCTTCATTATCTATGCATTAATAGACATAATACATAAATACCGAATGAAACGAGAAAGGATTTCTGGAGCGGCAAGCGGCCACCCAAGAAATCGAACCCTGGGCTGTCAGAGTGTTCTTGGTACTGCAGTGTGTTCCTCGTGCCTGGTGCGGGCGCAACGACTCTACCGGCTGCGGGAGCGCGTTGCATCGCAGCAGTGGTCGGTCGTCTTGACAAGAGGACACGCTGCTATGGGCGCCGGCAAGGGAGGGTCACACGGTTGGAACACCAGCACGGCGCATGCCTGTTGAGCAAGTTAATTGTGTGGCATCAAAATTGCGAACACTAAATTGAGTCATACGGTTTTCATAAATAATTGTAGTGATGACACAATGAGCACTTGATTGTTTGATTTTTCCGGATTAATCTGATACTTTTTTTGTAAGAAATTAATATTCAGTGACAACAGGATAGGGAAAAAACTGGGAAATTAGTTGCCTCTCAGTGCTTTGTTTATAACAATACACTTTCACCAAAGTGTAAAGAGGAACGATATAGGCCCATCCCTTTCCTGTCAGAAAAAAATCAATTTCCATCATTTATATTTTAATCAAGACAAAAAAAAACACAAAGCAAAGAAAAGACACCCCAAATGCACTACACAGACAGACACTGTGGACAATAGTCACACGCTGATGGACATACGAAACGAAACTGAATAACAGTTTTTGATCATTTTAAACGTCGTATAATAGGCCCAATGCTTTATATCACATGGAGCAGCGCTCTGAGTAGACGGGGTGCAATCTGCTTTTCCCAAGTTGTTTCAAATAAAACAATTTGTGAAAAAAAAACACCTGGCCTCTGCGTTAACAATGACACGACTTTGTTTCCTTTTGTACTTTTAATTTGCTCAAAAGATTGCGTCTGAGAAAAAGGTAAATGAATAAATAAATACGTAGATAAATAAATAAATAAATAAGACTTGTTCATTCTTCTGGTGGTTGCATGGATGAATGTATACCGTCGTATTACTAATAAAGCACAATGACTGGCAGTATACAACCAATAACAGCAAAATAACATTGTGTAAACAAGTCAGTAGGCGGATAAAACATTTTAAAAGAGAAAAAAAGTTCACCCATGGTTCACCTACCTAAAGTATTGGGCCTATTCAGTAATCATGGCTATCATATTAAACCACTTTACATGTTGGAAGAGGAAGAGAGTTGTTTTTGAGGACAAATAAAACCATAAATACATCATATCGTAACAATATGCGGCCTGCCCCAAAGCATGGCTACTGGCATCACGGTGGCGCCTGGACGCCCCGCTGGAGTCCAGATTTGTCCAGCCGGACCCGTGCTTTGCACCCGGACCAAATTGCAAAATCAACGGCTGCGATGACGGAGAGGGTCGCATGTGACGGGGATTTGATGGGCATGTTGAAGGACACATGGTGGGGTTTTAAAAGCACAAGAACCGATAACGACTCCATGAGAAGGCGGTGGTAATCCCAGGTTGTGTTTCGCCTTGAAAGTGTCAGCCGGCCCTACCTGTCCAAACGGGCTAATTGAGTTTGATGCTAGACAGTGTTAGTGTTTCTTCTGTGGTTCTGCCGTGGCACAATCCGAGTTGATGAGCGGAACACCGGCGAAATTAGCCGTCGACATCGCGGAGGAGGCCCCTCTTATCGGTGGGTTAGCTAACGGCGTGTTCATTGGCGACTTGGTCACAGCGGGGTGGTGTTAAATCGGGATCGCAGGAGAAGGACAGCTTGTCAAATAATGACAAAATGACAGTGGAATGGGAAGTTATTAATTGCGAAGAGACTTTGTACTGTGCAACGGATAACGCAGACTGGTGTGAATTTCGTCAATTGAGCGTTGCTCGATAACGCCACACCACATCATGCATCTGAACCTTTCCGTCTCTCGAACGACCTTACTGGCTTGGTTCATCGAAAAAAACATGACCCCCAAAACTTACAGACTAAGCAGTTGATTTGAGACTGTTCAGAGTTAACCCTTACAGTCCCAAATTTAATCAAGGCAAAAACGTGGCCTCAACGCCGGAAGTTTACTTTCCCAGATTGTTGTTGTCAAGAAATCCCAATGGTAGACAGGAAAGTCGCGCTTGCGTGTGTGTCACAATTTCTTATTTCGGATCTGCTGAGGTGCTTCAGTATACACCACGCCATGATATACTCACTGGGCCATGTTAGCTCAAACATTGTTTACTTTTGAAGCGCCCTCTGTTGGACAAAAGAATCATTTACCTAATCACTATATCAAGCC
>CM021530.1:6029256-6043064 GCA_010994315.2 Pisaster ochraceus
GGGGGGGGGGGGTATACATTAGGTAAATATCAAAAAAGTTATGACCGAAAACTTACTTAGTAAACAGCACTGGAGAGCTGTTGATATTAAATAACATTGTTACAAATGACCCCCTTTGAAGAAGTGTAGCTTTAGAGAAAGGGTTAGTTTTAACCCACAAATATGAATCGGAGACAGGGATTCAGGCATGAAACCTTCCTCATGCATCTGAAAGCACACAGTATAATGCAGTGTGACTGTTTTTTCTTTCATTATTTTCATGCAACTTCAATGACCAATTGGGCCCAAATTTTCACAGGTTTTTAAAAATACGTTATGCATAATTGGGATACACCAAGTGAGGATATCAGTCTTTGCCAGCTACGTATAAGGTATACCCCGCCACTGTTCACGGCCTAGCTACAGCTCAACGTAAGCCACAACGCATGAATTGTGCACACAGCAATCCAGTCACAGATGATTGTACTACAACCGCCGTACAACTGACCTCACCAATGCACAATCTGACACATTTACGTTAGCAAAGCAGATAGCAAAAGGACATACATGAAGCTTAGAAGCTAAGGACATGAGGAAAAGAGAGTGCGTCTAAAGGGCCTCTGGAAAAACAAGACTGAAATACTTTTAAAAAAGTCAAGAAATTATTTAGGTTATAGTTAACCCGCACAACGGTGAAGCCACAGCACAATACACAATTAGGATTAAGGCTATGCAGGAAAGGTCACCATTATTTGCTGAAACACAAATGCTTATTTTATGAGAGAAATTTCATATTCAATTCCTAAAAACATTATCAACATGATGACTGTAGTGTCAGCATTTTCGAACTTGGATTGATTTTCATTGATAAATTAAAAATGCATTATATACTTCTGAACCGATGAGAGAAACCGGACATGAAAATGCCAATAACATTTTTGTTATCATACATTTCTGTTAATAAAACTAAAGATGCCTCATAACTGAACTTCATCACGGTGGCTCGCAAGCCTGAGAAAAACTACAAACAAAGGTGTTTGCGATGTGAACCAGAAACAACCAGGTTTAACCCCTATCCTAATTTTTTTTTAAACGTACGGTACACCATTGAGGTACAAATACCTACATGGGTACTGTCCTAGTACAAGGGACCTACGGCTTAATGTCCCATCCGAGGGACAAAGGGATTACGGTACAGTATCTTGCCCGAGGACAAAAGTGCCATGACCAGGACTCGAACCCACAAGCTGCTGATCAGAAACACCAGAGCTTCAGTGCCACGACACACCAGTAGGCCCCCTATAGTGATGCTCACGAAACCAAGCCTAACGTACAAAGTTGTTTAAGGGTCAAAAGACTTTGTTTCACCTTGATTTCTCCAGAGCTACATTTATTGTGTTCCCATTATTTCAAGAATTTAAATAATGTCGTGTTTCCGTTTATTGCCCTGCCGTCGTCTGTGATCTTTTGCTTGTTTGTTTTCTCATTTTAACTTCTCAAAAGGAAACTCTATTTTAACAGACACCAAAAAGTCCCAAACGAACAACATCAGCTCTTGTCTTGAGTGATGTGTGGGCCCCGAAGAGCCGTAAACCAGGGGGAATCTGCGCCCGGGGCTCAAGGCCGAGAGCACGGCGGCCACGTATACGCCAGTCACGAGAAGAAAACTTTTAAAATCCCGGCCGAACTACCGTCGCCTCGCTGTCCCAGTTGATCGACAACGGCAATTAACGAGATTTATACCATGCGATAAGTGCACGGGCCATTATCGTTACAAACCGTTGAAACATTGTATTGCGTGAGTCCTTTTAAAAATGTGGTAAATTATATATTTTTAGAGATGATTTTGAGCGATGACCAAAAACTGACCTAAAGCAGTTCCGAAACAAAATATATTAAATGAAAGCACAATCACAACATCACACTAACCAAAACCAGTACATGTACACCAAAATACAACACTGTTTGCTGCCACCACACGGTTGGAGAGAAAAAAATCAACTTGACCCAACTCAGTACAGGAAAAAGCCTTGGCCCCAAAATAACAGTCATAAAACACTCCGAGAACTAGTTTCTTGTCTGGCTTAAATGGGTTCAATTCACCCTACATTTAGGGCCCTGAGAGTTCTGAACACACATCTCGAAACTCTTAGCCAAGATGCTGGTAAATCATGCAGGATTTATGGCAGCCCAGACAATAATGCATACTCCACATTACACGGTTTACTTTACGGGCCTTCTCATAAATAGAGCTCCCTTGAAGATGTTGCTGGCCATCATTCGTACAACAGAACGCAATTCGAAGTGGTGATAAATTAAACCGCTAGAGACTCCTAGGACCTCCACAATGGCGCCCTCTATGGGCAAACTACACCGCAGACCTGAAAGCCAACCGTTTCGTACGTCGTTTATACTAACTACTACTCAATTCGTCTTTCCCGGTGCTCTCGCCATGCATACATAATGTTTTAAAACATAATTAGTTAAAACAAGGTTAAATTTATACAAGATGATTAGAAATAATGCACTTACTTGCGTGGAGACGGATGTAGGATGGGATGTCTGTTTGTCATCGACTGTCGTTGGTGCCCTGTAGCCAGCCAACCTAAAATGCTATTCTATCACAGTTTCACCAAACATACAACACACTTTCACCAAACACACAAAACACTTTCACAAAAACAAACAATGTCCGTAGCATTCCCAAAAGTGGCAGTAAAACACTAAATTCATTTTTGTTTCCTTCAAAAATTGATGAAAAACTAACAGCTATTTGTGAAGAGATATTTCTTCAAAAAAGGTCTCTTTATCTTTTGTTCTTCTGACTAAACAGTGTTTGCTTTCATTATGAAAGGTCTCGCTGTACTTGGTCAATGCATGCATTGGATGAGTTTCTTCTCTCAGCGACTCACACTGATCTATTTCATTATTTTATCTGCCTCTTTTAGGATTTTGCATAATTCATTAGACTGCCTAACCAGATGTACCCTTTTATGACAAGTAAAGATGCGAGGTCATTTTAAAAATTTCTGATTTGTCAATTTGTCCGGAAAATTTAGATTTAAATTTTAAATAGTAATTTTTGTTGTAGATTTGAGAAAGTTATCAGTATATATTTAAGGAATTGTATGAGAAATCCTCCAATGATAAGTGGTTGTTAACTAAAAGCTACAAATGAATTATTGACAGAATCTGGACGTTATCTTACATCCATCAGCCATGTAGGCCTACCGAAAATGTTGCATGATACATGTGTTTTGTGCAATGTCCGTGTCACATGCATCGAAAAGTTTGTCTAAGTTTTTCGGTTTGAAACAGCATCATCTGTCAACAAAATTTTCCGAGAAAAAAAAAGGCATGTGAAACTTAACTTAGAAAAACATGACAAAATAATACTTTACCTATAGTAAATGAACATTTCGATCTTCTTAAAGTCTCTTGAAAAAAACGATTTTTACAATATTCCCAAACTGAGATAATATCAATGGAGAGGCATTCAAGGCAATGTTAAACACCTTTGAACATAAAATACACCGATATTTAAAAACAATAATTTGTCAGTTTTCTGTAAGTTTCTTTTCATGTTTATATGACAGGGTGCAAATTCAACAATGTATTTTTTTTCAGAGTTCTAGGTACTAGTTACGAGTGTACATTTTTGCTAAAAAGAAATAAATTTGTTCAACAGTATTGTATGCTCTGCGGTTCAATGAAATTAGTTTGAAGGGTGTTTGACCCGTAAAAAAGTACAGGTGCAACAAATGACCCCCGTAAAGAAGCAACGGCAACTCCCCAAAGTCATTGAAGGAACTTCTTCATTTATTCATTTTAAAGGTGGGGAGGGTATCAACGCTGTCCAGTCACACCATCAACTAGGAAAATGCTAAGGGATGAAAGGAGAGAATTCTGCCGACAGAGATGGAAGTTTTCACAACTCTACCTTGTCTGCGCAAAGCCTTTGGGGGTCTGGTATCTAACAAAGGTGGCAAGTACCAACTGCGGAGATAAAACATTAATGGAAGTGTCAAGCAAAGTTACAAGGTTGGCTGACAATTTACACCCCTCGAGAGCGCATCGGATAATGCGGACGCGAAGTGGAAAATACTGAAGTGTGAGAGTAAAAGATATGCTAGAAGGAGTATAGAAAGATGAGGGATTTATTGACGGAAATTTTATTCGGTAAATATACTTTTTAACCATCCAATCTGATGGAATATATATTTTTAGCGGGTATTTTTTGTATGTGTTTATACGAATTTAGATATTTGCAGCAACCATTAGGCCTACTTATCCTTGGGGAACTTTCTCCGAGTTTCAGCTTCGGTATGACTATGAATGGCCCAAAATATAAACTGTATACCTCTTAGTGACAATATGCGCATGGAATTCTTACTTTGATATTGATGTTGTAACGAACTCGTAATGTGATTTCATTCTGTAAGCTAATTATTTGTTGCATGATGCAAGACCATCATTTTATAACTGACCCAATCTCCCAGAATGTTTGTCTGCTTCGTTAGAATCAATTTGTTAGCACCAACTCCCACAAACAAATTGCCTGAATCAAACAACTGGCCGATCCAGGTGTTCTTATTTGTAAGTGGTATAGGTCTGATTAATTAGGTTTTTGTTTGATAATGTATGTTGCCTTCCGATTATCTCAAACGACAAAACTACCTGACTACCTTATAAATGTTCTCTAAAAGGAACTTGACCGATTACCTTCATTATGACAGTGGACATAAACACCAACAAAACAAACTAGTCATTACCGGCAAAGTGCAATACTCCTGAGACTCTAGATCCACAATTACAGAATCATTTGCCCCAACCCACGGGGGATGGATTCAAACCATGTAACCTAGTCCACTGACAACCCCTACAAACACACACTCACATCCTTGGCGATAGCCTGTTTGGTGTTAGTTCATGGATCACGTGGGACTCCTCTTCCCTGACGACGCCGCTGCGGAACCGCTGAGCCGTGGAGCGTTATACACCATCAATCCTGCATCCGTCACAGGGATGTGTTGCAGACGTAGGAGGTGTGAAACGCCAGTCATCGTCACTTGCCCCAACCTTAATGTTGAATTGAGCAGCAGCAAGCACTTGTGGTCATAAAAGATGTAACGAACGCTCCCCCTTATTCAACCACAATTTCACCCCAAAACTGACCGTACCAGCCCCGATACGGGTAATGTATGCAGTGCTATAACCTCAAGTGCTTTATCTGGCTTAACACTATCCGATTGATTGCTTGAATATTCTAATGACAGAAAGCTTCATTTTTCAACACTGCTCGCTACTACAGACACAAACCAGAATATACACATGTTGACTGCAAACTTAGCAGACCAAATTAGAAGTGCACATAACTCGACCATTCACAAATAAATGCTCTGGGCGATCTCAACTGGAGAGATGATCATCTTGAGATGGAGCAACATTCTCATTTCCAGACTGACTGCAAGAAAATTACCATCTTAATGTTGATCCTAAGAGATGATGTCAGTATTTGTTTTAACAATCCCGAGACGTAAACATGTTGACATTTTCAAGACGCAATGATGGACTAAGTATAAGGCCTGGTTGGGTCTAACTCAGTAAAATGATGACAATTCCAAGTACGTCGCTAAGCCTTAATTCTTAGGTATCCATTTTTTGAAAATGTTATTTTGTATTACATGCAATTTTATTATGCAATATGTTATTTAGTCTAAATTCCTTAGTTGTTTTGTGTTGCACCTAGAAATAATAATTGACTGATGTAAAAAAATAAGTTTAAAAAAATTGTCGCAAATCAACCTGCTGATTGTGGTGTCTTTTTAAGCTTGAAATAGACAATGTATTTATCATTACCATCATCATCATCATCATAACCAAAAGGGAAAATGCAGAGAAAGTCTCTGTTTACTCACAAATGCGTATATCATATAAATGTTTTCTTGACAATAATATTTATAGAATTCATGAATTTGTAAATATATGTACATGTATTACCATCAAAGCTGAATTGTTATTTACCCATCACAGGACAACTTCAATACTCCCTTGCTTCCAAAAAAGAAATAAATGAAGAAGACCCCCCCCCAAAAAAAAAAAAAAATAAATAAATAAATAAAAAATAAATAAATAAATAAATAAATAAATAAATTGCTTTGTATTTGGAGGTCAGTGCCTGCATAAATTAATACTCCTTCTTAACCTCCACAATAGAAACAGAAACGATAAGACTCAAATTGCTTCCGAATGTAATTACACCCAAGACAAACGACACTTCATTTAGACAAAAAAACACAGGCCATTAAATGGATGACAAATCGCCTTGGTCTAATGACTAAACCCCCAACGATCCAAACGGACGTCAGGGTGCCATATGCACCCTCCCCCATGTCGCCAACATCCATTTCCACACCATCCGTCCTGACAGAGGTGCCACAAAAGAACACAGACATCCATCATTTTTCCCCCTTCTTCTTATTCTTGTTTTGTTGGCGGCGAAATTACAAGTCAACAGACTCCAGGAGTGCAGGTGATTTCGGTCTTTTGTTTTATTTTGGCGAGGAGCTAGCCAGGGAAGCTGGTTTAGAAGCTGTGTCCGTGGTTACATTATTTACTTCTATGGATACTGCTTTAATATCATGGTTGGGGTTGGGGTTGGGGTTGGGCTGCGGTTTTGGTGGAGGTGGTAGTAAGGGCTACCTCATGCATACCTTTACATATGTTGTTTTAATTTGATAAATATTTCCATGTGAATGAAGCATCAGAGTGGATGAGCTTTGATTTATTGATTAAATTGAATGACTCGGCTGTAAACAGATTTTGATTGTACTTAAGTTTGTCACAACATGATGAAAAGTTGACATTATTTCAGGACACTACAAGACTTGTTCCTTGACTTGACTTGAGGGAAAACGACTTGGTTACAACACTGGCTACCTGCATTTGATGACTGAGTATTGGCACATGTAACCATGTTTTGAAGGTCACATGTTTTCACTTTGTCTTAAGTGCCTTCTCAAGAATCAAACCAATCACCAGGTTTGTAGACAAACAATGACAAAATGAGGAGGCTTTTTGCATGCTGTTAAAGTTACAAGAACTTACTTTGATTTGGGTTGAACTAAGAAAAACGTGACTACAGAGGGATTCAAACCTGCAACCTCTTGATTAACGGATTACATGACCTAATTTTAGTCATCTCTAAGAGAGCAAACTTCAACATGTTAAAAAAAAACCACTGTTTTTTAATATCTTAACAGTTCCAAAAGGGCAAATCCGGTTAGGCAGTCCATGCACAAACAGACAAACATAAAACGGGGACATATCTTCAAACTTTTTACAGAACTTTGCAGGAGAATAAGATGCACCAAAGGAACCATTGATTGTCAAGAAAACAGCAAATTCTTTATCAAAAGTTTAAGCAAGTTTTGTTATCAGAGTTCTTGGCTTTTCAACAAAAGTTATTACACAAGTATTTGGTGTTTCAGCCTTTAAAAGAGCCTGCTGGTGTCGAAACATGACACCATTAACAACATTTTATTTCATTATTATATTTCATAACTTTGAAACTTTTACTGGTTCATATTTGATTTCTTAATGCATGTTAGTTCTCAAGCAAAGTTTGATATCTCACCACAATCATGAATGAATCACTGAAAACCATCACAATACACAATACTGAAAATACCTAGGGGTAAGTGGGATTTGAAAAGCCCAGGCTCACCCACCCAAAATGGGTTCAGGCAAAAAGCCTTGCACATCCTCATTTTGATTTGGTGTGCGTCAACGCGGTTTGCTCAAAGATGTTCACGTTCAAAACCATCTGAGAATAGGTCCTTGCTTTACAGTGTTGACAAACGTGGGAGAGACTGGTGTTTACAGTCTTATGACTTGATTGGTTTTCAGTGAATAGACCTTCATCATGCTACAACCATTTTGGTCATGTTCGCTGTATCCAGTAACAGTAACGAATGCTAATGTTCACTGTACAAAAAGGAACCAGACTATTTTTCCTTCCAGCCTCAGTTTGATTACATGAGTTGAATGGGAGAAAATCAAGATGGCCGCAGCATGGTAATGGTCTGTAACGGCCACTCAATGAAATTAAAATCACAACTAACCTTGGGATCCAACTCCTTGTACACAGGTTCGTCCTCGTCCACCTCAAAGTACATCTCAGATGAAGTAATAGACAGTGTTCCCTTGGCAACTACACATGGGGCAATGAGAGAAGCTGGGGTGCTATACACAACTGGTCCTACAACAAAAACAGATATGTGGTTTCATTCATGTGGACTTGTTTCAAATCAGTTAGGTGTAGTTCCCTTCATAGATTTGGGAGATATCTCTACATGTCAGCTGAACCTCATTGGCAGTACGCAGCATATGGCAACAGAGTCCAGAATTTTGTTGAAGACGATCAGGGCATACTGATCGAAACATCAATTCTTTTCAGAACCACTGTATCTCATAGAGAGAGAGTTTTATGTACATGATGTCTCCCCAAAAGTTAAAACTCACTAAATTACATATCCCGTTCTCAACTCAAATTCTTTCAAACATTCATTTTTTTCTCTTGTTTTTTTAGTGTCATTGACACACATCTTCCATTCATTTATAAGCCTTTTGTTGAAGAAAAGTGAGGAGAAAAATGACAGACAAAAATGAATTTCAAACTGAAAGCTCACTGATTATAAAACTATAAGCTCACAGATTTTAAGGTTTACACCAGTTTATACAATCCTCAATCCACAATACTGTCAAAGAGGAGCAAACATCACTTGAAACCCCCAAATCAACACGGCTTATTTTGTTTGCCGTAAATGAAATAAAGCATGTAGATAAACAGGCACAACAACCGTGACATAACATAATTTAAACAACTTCTTTGTTTTCTAGAAAAAAATGGGCACGTATTTTTATAAAATGTTCATAGTTTGGTTGGAATTTGTGTTGTTTTAGGCAATAAAAATAAATGCGCTCCTCCAACAACCAATGATGAAGTATACGTTTCTCATACCTATGCCCACATCGAATGCAAACTAATAATATAAATAATAATAATATATGTAACAATAATAATATGCAGTTCTTATATAGCACTCTTCACACCTGAAGGGCGCCCAAAGCACTCATTATTTCTCTACAGGTATGCAGAGCCGTGTTTGGAAAGATAAAACCCATTTTACATGTACATTCATACACGTAGCACCTTGTAATGGTTTAACGGTGATGTGGCGCAAACTTAATGCAGCCAAACCATACCAGAAACATCGGGTCGAACCTCCTTCTCTTAACGATATGTGTACTGGGTTCTTTTACATGCTGTATCTGACACACTAGACTTACGGCTTTACATTCCATCCGAAGGATGAAGCGACAATGAGACGAAAGGCGAAGCAATCTACAGCCTTGTCACAAAGGGCAATTGTTCTCATGCAACTTAGAAGCAATCAACTGTACTGCATGGACAAGGAACACTTCGGCAGCACAAAGGACCTATTGTAGCTGTAACTTACTATCCCCAAGAACAAAATAATAAAACAACTGAAATATGAATGAATACTCTTCTTGGAGATTGCCTGGAACTGGTTGCCTGTACATTGCCTCATGCGATATGGCCTCAAGCGTCTTGCTCAAGGGCACAAATGTCAAGACCGGGACTCGCAACCACACGCTGCAAACTAATTTACCTTCAAGCTCCGTCTCCAGCTCGACGTCCTTCTCATCCTGCAGACTGGCGCTGTCCTCTTCAAACTCACTGACTTGAGAGTCGAACCTCCTACCTCCAGCAAGCTGAGAATGAAGAGCTTGCTTAGCCTGCTCAATCACATCATCTGTCTCACCTGAAAGCATGGAAAGAGGGAAGACGGCACAAAGTTACACTTTTTAATTTAACTTTGTCATGACAATGTTCCAGCTGCGATCAGTGGCGCAGCCAGACTTTTTCGCCAGGGGTGGGGGAGAGGGGGTGGGGGGTGGGGAGAGGGGGTGGGGGTCAGGGGAGAGGGGGTCGGTGGTTGTGGAGAAGGGGGACAAGCAGGGGCAAAGACACAGCAGGGGCAAAGACACAGCAGGGGCAAAGACATAATTTCGGGGTGGGGGATGTAATGTATTGAACCATTCATGAGTGCATATTTTTTTTCAACCTCATTTGGGGCGGGGGGCAAACATCAAGACTTCCCCAAATAAGAACATTTTCAAGAAGAGGCTCAAAACTCATTTATATATAGAAAATTTCTATGTAATTTATATGTAATTTTTGTCAAAGCGCCTTTGAACATATTTTTTTCTACAGATACCAGCGCTACATAAATGTGTTTTGATTGGTTGATTGAACACATTTTCAAACAGGATTACTCAGGACTACTTACCATGTTCAATGGCAGCCATTAGAGTAGCCTCTGGATGGGTGGAGCCATGGGGGTTACGGATCAGCCTGCGGTGGCGTCTGGTGTTATCCTCCCACATATCCACACGATAAAACTCACGTGGTCTATCAAGAACAACACAAGGATCATATATTATTGGTTTTTTTTTGCCCTTACACCAATGCTGGCCGTCTCGATTAAAGCAGGCCTGTGGCTGCACGCGCACGCCCTCCCTCCCTATCATATGAAGAGCATGCGTGCACATTCAGTGACTGGGTGAGAGTTCATAATTCCATGTACAGCCACAGGCTGTGATCATGATGATATAGACCCTTTATACTCAATACTTTCTGAGAAAAACAAACAAATACACACCCCAACAAACACCCCCCAAAAACACCCGTTAGTTGACCCTGTATATCGAGGACTTCACTATGTTCTCCCATTGTTTTGACTTAGTTTTTTTAAAGCTTTGCCCTCATTGCTTTTGTAAAAGAAAGTCAAGCGATGATGTCCTCACTCTGTCAAAACACCTGGATCCCTTTTGTTCTCCGTTTCAAGTTCTCCGTTTCAAGTTCTCCGTTTCAATTGGTAGCCATCCCCACCCCAACACCCCCCAACAACCACAGATGTACAGTTTGCCCCCGCTGCACTTTGGCAGCCATCTGACAGTTAAGAACAGTAGATGATCGATTTGTCTATATTAACCTGCATATAGTACCATGTTGACTTTCTTCCTTCATACTTCCTTTAGAAAGTTCATTTCTTTTCTAATTTCTACCTCAGGATTTAAAGACAATTAAGTACAGCAAAATGACAATTGTGTACTGTTGGTCAGGTCAGTAGTCAGCCTTACTGCATAATTGCCTGGTGTGCTGAATGCGCTCAAGCATGTCTTGTGAAAATTAGTAGAAATTTGACATTTACCATCTTACTCCTAATTCATTATAATCCTTCCCTAATTATGAATATCTTAAAAACTATTTCAAAAAGTCTTGTATCCTTTGAAGATTACCTAATTTTTTGTTTCTAAATTAAACTGTTTTTTACAAAATTACACCACACCCTGATATTTACAACTGTGACAATCATATAGCAACCTCCACCTGATTTGCCTTATCTTCCCCACTAAGTTTAAAAGACAATTTTTCTTTTTGCTAAAAAAATAATAAATAAATACACTGCGAACCATCTAAATACCTCAAATACCTCAAATGCAGTTTGACAATTGTATGATAAGTTTTCAGTTGTACGTTTGAAAAGCTAGCAAATTTAGTAAATAATATTACACTTATTGTTTCACCATACCTACATCTATGCATGCTCTGCTCTCTTTTTCAATAATGCAATGACACAGATATAAAGTTACGTATAAATCATAAATGTATTGTACATTTAATCAAGGACAAACACCTCTCGAGACTCGAGACTCTGCGCACATCCACCGAGACGTGCAGCTGCCTAGAACCGAGCCTAAGATGCTAGTCAGTCGGCGCAGAAAGCTAGTCACGCAAACCTAACCCATTCAACCTTAGCCTGCACTATCATTTAATCGACTGTCTCTGGTACACACATCTCACAGAACCAGATGTAGCATCCATTTATCTCCTCTACAAAGGACCGAAGTTCCTTGGAAACGCATGATCCAAACCATTCAATCCTTCCCGAACTTGAACCATGGGACCTTTAAATCGCCATATTAAAATCAATACCTGTAAAATTCTTCGCCGATGTTTGATGTGGAACATGGATCAAAATGAGATCCTTCTTTCTTTTTTTCCCCCGTCTTCTTTTCAAGTTATTCCATTATTTCTTACGGTACAATGAAAGATCTGGCCTTAACCTTGTGAGCAGTCGGTACGTTAGTATGAATCTCTTAACATGTTTCTAAACAGCTGCTAATTTGTGGAATCTTTAGAAGTGAAACAGCCGCAGAGGAGGCGCCTATGTAATGAACAGACGCTTATTGAATTTTTGCCAACGGCTTTGGCTTTTCCTGCGTTCTCCAACTTTAACTAGATTAAAGCTTATGCACTTACCAGATGATAAACTAGACGTATCATAACCTATAACAATATTCCCTGTTTGATCGCGGTGCTTAAACTGGGCTTCATGTTTTACGAAAAAACTTGAATTTTGTGTTTACACTGTTTAGAGGTTTCTGAGAGAAATGTAAACGTTTAGCCGAAAATCATAAGATAGAACAAAAGTTATCATTGTCTGATACTCTGCCTTCGACTCTAATTTGAAAACTGATCTTCGATCACATAGTCAGAATACAATGCCTTCCAGCCTCCGTTTGCTTGTACGTATTCATACACGAAGCAAACAGGGTTTCAAAATGAGATGAAAGATTTTTCATGCCTCCACCTGCCACCTGTTTAAGAAACCAGACCTCAGACATTAACTCAACCTGACCAAAGCCAAGTTGGAAAGTCAAGATTAAATACAACACAGCAACCTGGTCATAGTTTGAGATACTGTGGACCTGATGGCGTTAATACCCTACCCAAAGAATGTTTAGGTTGGTTGAGGGTTGGTTTTTTTTGCTGAGTAATTACCCAGTAGTTTCAACAAAGTGCAACTGATCTGACTGGATTAGTGCAGTTGTATTGCTTGTAGCAGCTCTAATGAACACTGTGTTTGGACTTAACATTCACGTGTCAGTTCCACCATTCCCGCAGATGTTACAAACCATAAAAGCATATTGGCAACACCAAGGCTATTTGTATTAAGCACACCAAACGAGCTTCGCAGATGCAGGATTTGCAGGAATTTAAGTAGCTATAATTGAGTTTAAATTTCCCAAGTGCAAAAAGTATAATAAACCATGATGCAACCTGTGATGCGTGGTGAAACTATTAATCAGTTTCTTTCGGAACTAATTTTCAATCGTGTCTACTGGTTTAATATGGATACTTTTCACAGCTTTCACCGTGAGGAACACACCGCGATTGCAGTCTCACATGAAACTGCTTCTCTTTCAAAAACAGAGGTGAATTATGAAAAATGTTAAACTCGTCTTAGGTTAAATGTAATTACCATCCCAGTTGGTCCGATTCGTGGGCTCATCAGGACCATAAGGTCCTTAACGCAGTTTGTAATGGATTTCAAAAAATTGCTTTTGCATATTTTGGAGCTCCTAGTAAAGGGGACTCTATTGATCAAGAGTGATCGCCAAAGTAATTATTTGGCATGATGAAATATTTGTTTTCTCAGAAAAAAATATATATATTAATGGATTTTTGTTTACTTTTCATACTTACACGCATTTTTCATTTGACGCCCTGAAATTGGGATGAATTTTTTTTTTCAGAGAGACAAATAGAAGTTTTATTTCTAACAATAGTAAATGCTCTATGTTGGGTTGAGTGAACGTGCTGGGCACTCTGTCAAAGATCGTCCCATACATCAATAAACTCAACACATGCCGTGGCCCAGCAGTTAAGAGCAGCT
>CM021530.1:6184617-6196386 GCA_010994315.2 Pisaster ochraceus
TGTAGATAGAAACTTCGTACAAATTTTAAAATTCGTCTTTAACTTTGTTGATGGGGATGCTGGTAAAAAAAAAGCTTTGAAAATTTATTTTATAAAAATGTTTGCTTTTAACTTAAATTTACATAATTTTCCTCACAAAGTAGAAGGGTTCAGCAGTTTTTTCTTCTTCAGTTTTTTTCTTTTAGAATGGCTGATTTTTTATTTTATTTTATTTTTTCAGGGGGGAGGTAATTTTTTCATTAAAATGTTTTCCCATTTTTTTGTCAATGGGGGTGAGGGTGGGGGCTTGAGGGGTCAGACATTTGTTAGTGACATTGCAGTTGAGTGAGTTGAAAATTATTTTGCAGTAGAAGACAGGTTTATTGATGTTCAGCCGGTCAATATCCACTATCTAAAGTCCCAGTGCTCTAGAAATGAAATATTGTATTTCATAGAAAATAAAGTATGGTAAAAGTCGGCGTGCTGTAGGTTACAAAAACGTAGGCTCTGTTTTGGCTCATATTACAAAATTCCGAAGGATTGCCCATCTGTCGTTTAATACAATTTATACAGCGCCAAGCTGTATAGAGTTGGCAGATTTAGATGAAAGAGTAAACTAAAACTTGAAGAAAAAAAATTAAATCAGAGTTTTGTGTTACATTAATAAGTCCAGGCCTGGGATTTCATCTTTGAGAGGGCCAGACCCTTTTTTATTTCGCAAAGGGCACTTCCATTGGAAATTCTTAAAGTCTCTGGAAAAACTTTTTCTGGGAAACCAAAGCCAAGACTAGGGCAACAGGTCATCACCTACGTGCCCTCTGAGTAAATTTATGCTTGTAACAGAGCTACCAATTTTCCCTATTTCCGCAGAAACTTCTCGAAAAGAAAACCAATATTTTCATGTTCTGATAAACACATTTGGAAATCTCCCTGATTATGGAAACTTATTCCCTACTATGATGAATGTAGTTCTAAATATCTCCCTGATTATCTCCCTGATTGCAAGATGCAAATATTGACAGCTCTGCAGTAAATCTGTTTGTTTTTATTGGTTCCATGGTTAAATTTTACTTTTGTATCATTTTGCTTGAATTACATTTTTAAAATAAATAAATAACTATGCTTTGGGAGATTTTGTTTTGCAAAGATTTTCACTTTCAAAGTGGAAAAAATACTCCTAGAGCTGTTTTGCCCCTTAATTTAGCAAAACTGGCATTGCATAAAAACCTATTGGACAGATTTTTAAAGGAGAAAACGGGTCATTGTGACATTTAAAAAAAATCTCATTTAACCACAAACGTGTGAATATAAGAAAAAGAAACATCCACTTTGCTTTTACCCATTCTAAGAATCAAATTCCTGTCTGGTGTGACAAGGCAGCTAAACATTTACATATGCAGCTGACCCTACATCGTTCATCGTTAATATAATGGCCAGTTAATCAGTGCATATTAATTCCGTGATGCCTCAGCCTCAAGGAACAAGGCTAACCTTCAGGTGCACTATGTTCATGGACTCAGAGCACCTGTCTCTAAACAAGTCATTATAATAATTAAAACAGGTTCAGACCTGGAATTTCATCTTCGGGAGGGCATGGCAATTTTCATTTTGTAAAGGGCACTTCCGTCTTTATAGCCTACAGGAGACTTTTGAAGGGGCACCAAAGCCAAAGACCAGGGCAACGTGGTTTTTAATTTGCGATTTAAGGCCAGGGCCCAATTTCATAGAGCTGCTTAAGCACAAAAATTTGCTTACCAGAGTAAAGTTACCAGCCAAACTACCATGTCACGTGTACAATTTGTGACTGGTATCCTGCTCATTTCTGCTGAGCAGGAAATTGTTAAGCATTTTTTCTGCTTAAGCAGAATTGGGCCCTGCTGAGGTTGAACCAATTTAAAAGAGTAAAATCTATAGGGGTTTCTCTGAATACATTGAGTAAAAATTGTTATCAAAAATGTAGCCAAGCTCACTCAGTCAGTTGGGCTTTTGCAAAAAGGGTTCGGAAGGCCCACTGGACCGCTAGACCACTGACTGAGTCTCACATGTGCATGGGTTTTCCCCATGTGGGGTTCTAAACACTGGAAACTTCTCCATCATCCTGTCTGCTCGGTCCTACGGATTACAGTGCTAGTCGCTTTTAAGGATCCATTGGTTCTTTTATTAGAAAGATTCAAAAGAAATGATAGAGCAGGGGCCAGAAATAGAAATCCTTCCAGTTCGGATGGAGTTTGTTGAAACCATATGCAGTCATAAAACATTGCCCCGATTAGTGTTAACACTTGTCATAAATTACAGTCATGTTTACATTTTGCAACTGAATGGATGACTGAAAGTTTTGGTTGCAAGGCAATGTCGGCTTAATCAGACTTGGCAGCTGTGGCTATGGCTGTTGTTAAGACTGTTGCTATGGGTATCCAATGCTTCAATGCATATTCACTTGACGATCAAGCCGCAGCCGTTAATTTGGACATGGTCATGTCATAAAACGTGTGGTAAAGCCAAGTTGCAGTTTATTTATCTAATCAATGCTGTAATACTCTTCAATCTAGGACTTAATCATTGAGATTTCTATTTGGAGCAATGAAATCCCGAGTGTTAATTTGAAATGTGTAATTCTGGGGTGAAAATAATTCAAGAGTCTCGGGTTGTGCAATGCAACTTGAACTTGTTAAGGCGTTATTTGCAGGGTCATTATTTTATCTAATAAATGAAGTCGTTTAATTAAATATATCGGTGACTGAGTTTGACATCTCACTGACATTTCTTTTTGTGTTGCAAATATTAAGGCCAAAATTAGATACAAGTCTGTGTGTTGTTAGCTTACCTTTACAAATATGATGTAGTCACATTTGTTTACCATTCATGCGATAGATCTGTCATATCTGACACTCTTCACTCTCACCCCCACACCGTAATGGAATGTTCCTGGCCAAGTGTACAACTCGTGAATGAATTAGATTAATATTCATGAGCACTGCGCTCTGATTGGTCAAGGCGAGTGATGAGGTAGTAGTGTGCTTGCATCTTGGCTGTCTGTTGCAGGAGCATTATACATACCACGTACACTATAGGAGCACACAACATCCATTTTTAGAATCGTTCACCACCTTGCGTTGCTCAGGAATTTCACCTTCCTGCCAGCAGAGCCGGCCACAAATGTCTGTAAACGTGAGTGTTGAAAATCATACAAATGTTTAGTTGGTTTCTTTGAAGTATTAGATTTCATAACGATGTTGGGTTTCCCAAGTTGGTGGAGAGTTGTTTTGCCGAGTTATTTGTTGTTATTTTTTTTTTCATTGCGAGGAGGTTAATCTTCGACTGTCTGAAGCAGAGGATGGGGGGACAGTGATTTGCATAATTCTTTCGGCTCTGCTCGTCTGATACCTTAAACCAGTCCATACTGTAGGAGTTTTTGTTTCTAGAATGCAAACATTTTGACTGATGTTATTCCTCTTTCATTCTCATTTTTTGTCAGGATCACTGTCCATTTCTTGAAAGATGTCTTAAAATGGAGGAAAATCTTAGTAAATGCTTCTAGGATGGGTTGTTGTTGTTGTTGTTTGTTTGTAATTTCTTGTTACTGCATAGATATGGGCTTATGTTGGATTTACTAGTCTGGGGAGACATTAAAAAAAAAAATTCTACTGGCATGATATTCTTTCTTCTTAAGTCTGATTTTTCTAATTTTGTTTTGCCTTTGGAAAAATCTGAAAAACTGATTAAGTAGCCTAAAATGTCTATTAAAGCAGACACCATGTGTATATGTAGGTCAGCCCTATTTTTCCACGGACCAAATTTATCGGTATCATGCCTGTTTCTACATGGACTCAAATTTGTATGTTTTGCTCCAGGATGGGAAAATAAACCTTAATTTTAGGAAAGCTTAAATTTGATCTGCAATTGTTTCGTTTTTTGTTTTTTGTTTTTTTACACACCATTGTACGCAGGACAAGGATTCTGTAATGTAATCTAAAAAATAATCAAAATCTTGAAAGTGTATTTTAAAAATCAACAATTCATGAAGCTGGAGTGCTCATGAAAGCCGGATCAGTAATCCTTATTCTATTCGGTCTTGGAAATTGCACATGTAAATTTATTAAGACTTCGCATCTGAATAATAATGAGCCATCAATTTAAATGTCTTGTGCATGTATTGACATTTAGAGCCCTAGCAATTAGGGGGGGATAATACTTATTTGTTGCATCCATAAGGCTCAGTGAATTATTTCTCTTTATCAGCGTAGAAAGATGCTTCACAAAATATATTTTATTTACAGTAGTTGTTTATTTACCTAAACTTTCCGAATTAGAAAAATGTACAGAGTAACAATGACTAAATCAGTCAAAAGATATAACAAATTTTACAGCAAATTCAATCACTTGAACAAAATGGATGCCAGATATCAAACAAGATATGTAAGTTTTATTACTAGGCAATGTTGCAAGCAAACAGTAAATCAAAAGACTGATGTATCAGTTGCTTCTCATATTGTCATCATTTGCTATTCAATATTTGCATTCAGTGTCCACAAAATGTGTTCAGTCTAGATATGTTGCAATGTAGAAATTGCTTGATGGAATCTTTCTCTGTAAACATGTCCTCCTCAGCCACAATGGCTACCTTCTTCCTTTTTATTCCCCATTTCATTTTTTGAATCTGCTTATGGAAGTAAAAAGCTTTATTTGCAGACATGATACTCACTGTCATGCATCAGTATTTTCTTTTAAAGACTTTTTTTTTCAAGCTACTTACATGTATTTCTAACAATCTTGTACTTATTTTCTGAGGACAATAAGATTGGAAATCAGATTAAAGTAGGAAGCATATCATCCCTGATTGGGTCACTTTTTGTGAATCCTCGTACGTAGTCACGTGGAAGTTCTGTCGTTGACGTTTACAGAAGTGGGGGGAATTATGTAAATACTCGGCTCTTACAGGGTTAGCCGTGGACTTTGTTTGTTTGTGTTTTCAATACTGATTGACGTAGTACACTTGGTTCCTTTGGTTTCCTGAGGGTGTTTATTTTTCGCTTGTTTTTACCTTGGATAAAAGTGACTGTTTTAGCTTAACTATTAATAGTTTTTGTTGTGATTTTTTAAAAATGTTTTTATGCTTTTCCCAAATATTTAAAAGACATATTAAAAAAACAAAGCAACTGGTTTTCGTATGACTGAATGAAATTCAATTTCATACATTTTTGTGTAAAGCTATATTTTTTTTCTTTCTGTCTCTTTCTGGGAAAGAAATCCACTGTACATTATAGGTGCATGTCCCCCCCCCCCCTTAAAGACCACACACCCTGATACAGGTTTAAGCAAATGATTGATGGCTAAAAATTCATTAACAAGGGTAGTGCTAGCGTGGAGTCACGTACGTGTGCGTGTACAACTGACAACCCCAAGCTCAGCTACTCTATATTTGCCGCTTTGAGTCGTGCGACTCGAGCAGCGATGTCGTACTGTCAACCACGACAATTTTCTGAACAGCAATTAAGCCTTGGTAAACAGTGCAAACAGTACTTACCCTGAGTACACTCATTCATATGATGATTCTTGTCCGGAAAGGTTAAAAGTAAAGTCAGAAAAAGAAGGAAAAAAATTAGTTAATAAAAAAACCTAGGGTTTATTTTAACTTGTGATTTCTTTTTCAACAGCTGCACTGTGTGTAGTCTGTTGGGAAAAGAGAAAATTATGTGAAAAAACGGCGATGTCAGATTATGAAGTGTTGTTGTTAATGTTAGACAGCTATGGAATTGTCCGTAAGCTTTAGAAAATGGAGGTGTGAAAGGTAGAAGGGAGGCCAGGGGCAACCGATGAAATGAATCCGTTCTTGAATGTTATCTTTATTCATTGGGTCCATTGTGGATGGCAGTCAGGACGAGGGAAATGGAGATGCCTGGAGCTGTGTGGGAGCATGGTGGGAGTAGCTCCCAATCCGTGGTAAACACTCACAGGCGTTTTGGTATGGTTTGATGCATGCCCTGTTAGACCTGCTATCATTGGATGCAGGGCCGGTAATGCAGTTCAGCTCCCTTTGTTGAGCATAAACTAGATGATTTCTGTCATCAACACCCTAAGAATCAAAACACTGTTGTGCCTGTTCATGCAAACATATTAGTCTTAAAACAATTTTTAAAAACATAATGAGGTTCCTATTTGTTGCTTGGAAAGAAAGACAAAGCAAGGACTAAAGTGAAAATGGAAAGTCACCATTTTAAGAATCTCCCATGGAATCAAATAATGAACAAATACAATTTGTAACTAAAGGACTCCAAATATGGAAATCACGGGAGAAATATTACATTTCTGTATTGAACTTGGATATGTTCTGGCACCTACTATCAATGGGTAGCTGTTTTGGCCAGTTTAGTGGACAAGGCTTTCCTGTTATGGGACAGTAAAAAAATTAAACTAGATTAGTTTTGTATTAAAAAAATTATCATTAAAAAATAAATAATTTGTGTATTTACATGTAGCCTACTTCTGTTGTATGGTAACAAGTTTTTTGAAATTATTTCATGAAGGCTCTTTAGATTCAACATTGACTTCTTTGTTGTTTTCCATTTTAAATCTTAAAATTTCTCATGTTTTCTTTGTCTTCTTCAGACACCAAAGAGGCTATGACATCCCTAATCAACCCTTCCTACGATAGTAACGCTATCTCGCCCTCCGATCAAGTCAACGCAAACACAACAACAACCACCAGCAACTCACTGTCCAACAAGCTCAGCGATGCCCTGGAGAACGACAACAAGTCCCTAGGTCTGTCCCTGGACGAAGCCCTCCTAGATACCAATCTCACCTTCGAGTTCGACAACGGCGGATCCAAGAGGAACTCCGGCTCCGAGAAGAGTCGAACCAAGTACGCCTCCACAGATCTCTCCACGATGGGGATCGGAAACCCACTGGAAGCGTTGGTGGACAGTGACGGGGAGCTCGATGAGAGACTCACCGTCGCTGACGACAACATCCTGAGAGAGAGGAACAAGAAGAAAGCGGAAGCCATGTTCGCTGACATTGATTTTATCGATGACGGCGAAGAAGATGATTATGAGGATGACGATGATGAGGAGGAGGAGGAGGAAGAAGAACAGGAGATGAGAAATGAGGACGAATCGTCGAAAGACAGTGGGCGGGAAAAGGACTGTAAGAGGATGAAAATGTTGGACAAGCTGGACAGTGGTGAAGACAGGGAAGAACCTAAGGATCCTGATGCCGATCTCGTCTCCCCAGAGGAGGAGGTCCGCGCCTCAAACTTGGGAGGCTTCCTCCGTTACTACGCAAACCTGGAATCCATTGCAAAGGGTCGAATGGAGAACCCGGATGATGAGACAGCCTCCATAAACGGAAGCATCAGTGACTCGGACGATGAGAGCGAGATCAGAGAAGGATTATACGAACCTCCCCAGCATGCCACCCCTTATGATTCCGGTCCCTCAACAATGGACGACGACAGCACCGACTGCGAGTCCACGTACGAGATGCTGTACAACAGTTTTGGACTCCGTGTCCAGGAAGAAGGCTATTCAAAAGAACTCCTCTCGCCGACAAACGGACAGCATGATCACGGCTACGTGAGCGAAACCTCCACAGACGACAAAGCTTCTCCCATCAAACGTCCTGGTGTGCTGCTTCGGGAAGGAAGCAAACCATCTCTGAGTACTCTGATAGAGGACTCGAGGAGCTCGGACAAAGTAACGCTGGACGCTGAAGCAGAGTCTGGAGTTGAGATTACCCCTGAACCCAAGACCAACAAAGACCCACTTAAGAAGAGCACCTTGCAGAAGCCAACGTCTTTGCCTCCTGGATGGAAGGAGGTAGCGGATATGAGAGGCACATACTATTGGCATGTACCTAGTGGCACCACCCAATGGAATCCGCCGTCGCCTGTGAATGGTGAATCTTCCACAAGTCCACCGAGGAAGCCTGCTAGATCGGTAGGTATCATTTGCTTCTTGAATGAATTTTTTCCCCCAGAACTATCATATAACTCATTTGTTTTGTTAGTTCGCGTACCAAAAAATGCCTGGATTACGAAGTCAGTGGCTCTCTTTTAGTGTGGAGAATGCAAATTGCTTCAAGTAAGTTATCCTTAGTTGTCCTTCGTCATCTCAGAAGTGAGAGACTTTTGAGAGGATGGAAGTCTTCCCACTCATTGTCTTTTTCTGAGAAGAATGGAAAAAAAACGTTGAGTGGGACACCTGCTAATGTCTCAAAGGTCTCCCATTAAATCAGTGGCCTTTTGATTTTCAAGCAATACTTTATCATGAATAACATTTTTTTTTAAGATTATATGAATTTAAAAACAACAAAAATGACTAGAGTGGAACTTGAACCTGCAACCTCAGCATTAACGTGCCGGAAATTTTAAAATGTGGAGCTTTTCTGCTAAGTTCTACATGTACTTATGTAATAATATTTCATAAATTTCCTTCACCCTCAATGAAAGTATTTGTGAAGAAGAAAAAAAAAACCACGAATTTGTATCAGTAATAAGATTTATCGCGAGATTGTGAGACTTTTAAAATTACTGGAAGATGTGCAGGGAATTTGCATAAAATATTAGCCATGAAATGATTGCAGCAACTGATAAAATGTTGTAAATGATTCATAATTTTGCATCTATTAAATTGTTAATGGCATTATAAGCATTGCCACTGCCAGTGACCTCTGAAAAAGTGCAAGAACTTTGTGATATACCACTGACAGACAAACTTCGGTAGTCAATGTTAGTAGGTGAAATATTACCCTACATACACATGCATAAGTACATTTGTACTGTGCATCAGACAGTTTGTTGTAGGCAAATCTGCTTGCTTATCAGCTACATGTAGATGTGGAAATATCTCACTAAGTGTCTGGCAGAGTGTTTGTTAAATATTGTCCTGATTGGTGTGCCTATCCAGAAGGAAAAATCCTGTGCCCTCTTAAAATTTGAAATTTAGGATGTGGGCCCTATTTCACAGAGCTGCAAAATTATGCTTATCAGAATAAGTTTGTAAGCAGAAGTACAATGTCACATTGCACTATCTTTGACTGGTATATTGCTAGGTTTTGCTGAGCACAAAATTGTTTAACAGCAAAAATGTCTGCTGTAAGAATGGTAAGCAGCTCTATGAAATCGGGCCCTGTACAGGCTACACATTTCTACTAAGAAACTGTACAAGGCCCAGTTTCATAAAGCTGCTTAAGCACAAAAGTAGCTTAGCACAACAAAATTATGCTTAACAGAATAAGGTTACCAGACAAACTTGCATGTCACATGCACAATTTGTGACTGGTATCCTGCTCATTTTTGCCAAGCAAAAGAAAAATTGTTAAGCAATATTTTCTGCTGAAGCAGCTCTATGAAATTGGGCCCTGACCACAGGATTCACTCCAATTTCACCATCTTCCAACACAAATCAAATTAATGAGTGGCAGCCCCGGTGGTATAGTGTTCCACTAATGAGCCGCACAGCATCGCCCGCTAATGCGTTGGGCAGCATCTGCTAACCCTAAGGCCCTCACCCGACCAAATTATCGAATCCAGAAAGCGAGGCCATTATGCTAATAATTGATTTTCTGCACAGACCACTTTGTCTCTGTGCATTGTGGTGGTAATAGGAACCTTCGGTGCGATTTAAAACGCGGGGCAGGATTTCTTGCATCTTGTTCTTTGCCGCATTTTGTATGGATTTCTCGTTTGAAGTATCATTCAATGAGATGTGCACATTAAAATGCCATCAGGATAAAAGATGGTTGAAGGGTGGATGGGATTGGCTTGTCTGTTGTTCTACAGTATAATGAATTAGAAAAATAGCGAAACACAAAGGGATTTTTGATAAAATAACTGAAGAACTTCTGCAGCAGAGAAATATATGAAGAAAGCAATTTATTTATTTTCTATCTTTTTTTTTTTGGGGGGGAGACATGAACACCATTTTCAGTCATTTAAAAACACATTTTTAAAAGCCTCAAAATAATTGAGATATGTTCCACATACATTCTGGCCTCCTGTTCCGTGTATAATTACAGTTTTTCCCCAATTGTTTGTGGAATCGAGACAAGCTTTACAATGGAATATTTTAGATTGAAACATCAATCACATCTTCCAGGAAAAATTACTTGCGGTAAAATTGAAAAAAATCTGCCTCAAATTTTCTCATCAAAAGAGCAAAGGTTACAGCTGATACCTTTGAAAAAATGTTTTGTATCAGAACAGAAATGTACAGTATACACTTAAGGTAAACATATTTGTACAATGTAGGCACCTTTTAAAGGATGATGATGTGACTCCATTTTCTTTTTCTTTTTTTACGCTTATTTTTCATCTGCTATGAATGATGAATAGGAGAATAGTAACCACTGAATTAATTTGGATCTATGTCATTCAAAATAATCAGTGATCCATTTGGGAAATTTAAGAGGCTGTTTTTGTCCAACACCTCGGACAAAGCCCTTTCCAATATTTGTCTACTTAAGAGAGAAACCCATTAGGAGATACAAAACCCCCACGATGTGCAAATTTATGAAAGATCTGCGCGCATAATGTGTGTAGAGAGTGCAAGCTTGCACTCATTTCAGCCGAGCTTCGCTACTCTCAATTCCGCAATGCATAATAGGAATTCAAGTCAGTATATCAATGGTTTGGGTGAAGTGGAAGTCAAACCATGGAGGAAGTTAAAGGTATTATTATACGGGACTGGTAAGGATAAAAGTTAGCATTTGATTTTAGTCTGAAAGCTAAACACTGATTATGAAGTTCATACTAGAACCAGTTTTTTTCCTGTAAATTATTTTCCTCTGAGATTAAGTCATATTCAAGAAAACTGTATTTGAAAACCCTAAAACATGGAACTGCTGATTTCTGTTGTTACAACCCAAAATTTAAGGCAATGTGTTGACAATGCTGAAAATTGTGCAAGCCCAAATTTGGTTTGTTATTTTTATGCATATGGTCGATCACAAAAAAAACATGAACACTGTCCGCGACTATTTTGTCAGCTCTACCAATCCTGTCAAGGAATTATTTCCCTTGTACAGCAGAGCAAAATGCTACACAAAGTGTATCAGTTGCTACTCAAAAGTCACCATTTGCTACTCGGTATTGACACAAAACAAGTTCAGTCAAAATGTTTTGCGGTGCAAAGTTGCTGGACGAAATAATTCCCTGCTGGTGTAATACCTTTAAACAGAGCACGTGTGTAGATCTGGCATAATGAGAGGAGGTGGAAGTGTCCATTCCCTTCAGGAAAGGGGGTGAACGTTCACAAGCAAAGAATCTCAAATGAGTATAAAGTGAACGCAAACAATGAAGATTGTGAAACAAACATGAACCTGGGCTTGCTCGCTTTTGCTTATTTTCTTTTTTAAAAAATATTTTCGCCGGCTTTGGGTATCAGGGCTTGATGCGGGAATAATATAACTCATTCATGACATCGGCCGGCGCAAGGTGATCTGCACATGACTTGATATCCCCAGAGAAAAGCTGGCAAACACCGCCGCCCGTTATTGCCCCGCCGTCTCGATGTATGTCGGAATTAAGCAATTTGACATTTCCAAGCATGTACGGGTCAGGGGGGAATTAGAAGAAGCGAACCAGATGAATGAATAAATCTTCTATGCGAGAAATGTTTCAGACTTGCTTTGAAATCCGGTGTTACCAGATTACAGTCACCAGATCAAATGACTGAGATGAGAATGTCACCAGTTTAACATGGAGCCGTGGAGCCAGTGAAAAGTGCTTGTTAATACCCTTGATTTCACAAATTCAAAATGGTCTACATGTATACACAGACATGTAAAGTC
>CM021530.1:6235731-6246038 GCA_010994315.2 Pisaster ochraceus
CCATGCTAACATTAGTCATGCTTGATTTACATTGACAGAACTGGGGCTGTGCGATCAGAAGCGGAGTTCAACATCTCTTCAGTAAATTGGGCCGACGAGGCCAGAAAGAGGCTCCCATCAGTGCAGTGTAAAAAGCACCGGTCAAGCAGACGGCATCTATGAGGGCACTCCCTGCTTGCGAGAAAAAGAAAGAAAGAAAGAAAAAAAAAATTGTGACATATTGCTATTTCTGAAGGTCCATTATGGAGATCCATGAAAATCAAAAAACAGTGTTTGCTTCGACAATGAAGAGTTGATAAAATAAATGTATTTCGCAAACGGCGTTAGCAAGCTGTGACATTTAACAAGACTTGCAACGTTAAGAGTTTAAAGAACTGGCAATCTTTACTGTGTATGCAAATATATCTTAGCTATTAAAAAAGGAAACCATTTAAGCTCATCACTAGATGGTGCGTTACTATTTTACGTGTGCTAAAATCTGTTATGGAACACCCTGTGTATATGAATGTATGTGTGTGTTTGATAGAAGATGGATGGTTGTCGCTGCTGATTTTAAAAGAAAAAGTACTTGTGTTTCAAAAAAAAAAGTGCTGATATTTATGTAAAGTAAAAAAAGTTGATTTGAATTGAAAAACTCATAATTGATGTTAACTTTATGCAAGGATGTTTTCGGTTGAGCACCAAGGGTTGTTATGACTTAAAATGGTACTTTTATTTGAATATACTTTTCCTCATGACTGATGAGAAAGTCTGTTCCTCCCAAAGCGGATATCAAACCGCTTCACGTTGGGAAACCCTTGGGTGACAACGATACCTGCTGCTTCTGTTAACCATTTATTATCATTTAAAATGGCAGTGGTTTCGGTGACAGACCGGAGTCGTATTTCTTTTTCTTTCCTTTTTTCTTTTTTTAATACATCCTGAATCCCTAGCTGCTGATGATAACCAAATTTATATTTCTCACAACTTAGGCATCTCTGTCCGTGCTGCAGACTTGCCAAACGCATTCAAAGATAAAACTCGGTACATCTTTGGAAGTAAACGTGAAAATTTTTAAGCAGTGCAATGTAAAATAAAATATATAGAGAGAACTATATCGATTTATGAAAGGTATTTGAAAGGACTGATGCAAGTCCAGCTGCCACCCACCTAAAGTATGAAGACTGTCTGCAAAAGGCATTATCACCTGAAAGAAATATATCATTAAGAAGTGCACCGTGTTGTGATACAGCCGTCCTCGTTACACTTTGTATTCACATGTATGTAAATGTGCAAATAAAAGAAGCAGAACACAACTCTGTTGGTCCTTTAATAGTTGAAAAATAGAAATAACAAATTAACGCCCCCGTTTGAACTATCCCATAGTCACTAAATCTTGTAGCACAAATGTGGTAAGGACTCTGGTTTCACAGAGAGCTAAGATTGATCTTAACTCAGAATCAATCGTAATTGCTAAGCAAAGTGTGATGTCACAATTCAAATCACTATGGTAATACTGACCACTCATCTTCAGATGAACCTTTGTGCTTTAAGAAGTCGAGTCCCGGCTGAAAACCAAGCATTATTGGTTTGGCTGTGCAGAAGTAGCTCCAACAAACTCAAGCAAAACAAGGGCAACCATTTTGGATGGTTTGAGGTTGTTGAGATTTTATACAAACTGATAATGTGGCAGCAATGTATTCAATACTATAAAGTTGCATTCACCGTAATGTAGGGTTGACAAAACGCACATGTAGAGTTATAAATGAAAATTATATCGAAGGTTCACAGGTGGGTTTTTTTTTTTTTGGGGGGGGGGGTGGTTGCACCTAAATAAGCTACCGGGATTTGTAATCTGTTGAGGATTATCTGTTGTCCGATTATGGAAACCTCGGTTGACAAAGATGCCTTGTGTGTCATGGCATTCGACAGGGTTCAATTTCATGGAGCTGCTTCACCACAAAAAGTACCAGCCAAAATACCATCTCACATGTACTATCTGTGGCTGGTATCCTGCTATGAAATTGGGCCCTAGCATGAAAAAATCGAGACAACAAACAAACAAAAATTGGGTAAAGTTAACCAAGCTATCAATACCGATTGTCAAAAAGATGACAAAAGCTTTTTACAAAATTTAAAAACCACATGCTGCTTGAAAAAAAGACTACCTGATATTATTGTTTATAACAGCGTAGTGGCCCCCGACTATTTATGACGCAATTTTCAAATGTAATAAGCAGTCTAGTAATATGTTAAATACATGATTTAAATAAAATGCATATTGGATGCAATTTTGAGCTGTTTTCACATTCTAATGTAGATCTTTATCATGGTCCTGCCATCTTGTTTCTTTTTGCACTCAAGTCAATGTAACCAAAATGAGGCAAGAGGGGAAAAATAGCCTGACCCCTTTGTACTTAATGCGCATTAGTATTCATTAATGTTATTTGATTCAGGGAACGTGACCAAGTTGTCTGCAACATGATAAAGTTCTATAGCCAGGGCTGGACAGTGGCCATTTTGGAGTTTGGTGAAGGAGGTTTTTTGGTGCTTTTGTTAATTACGATCACCCGTTTGTTCTTCAACAATTTTGATGCTCGAACTTGTTCCAGAGAACAGAGGTTAAATTGATGTGTGATAATGTACAGTGATATTCTATGGGGCCAGTGAAATGTGACTGTGTACCAGTGATGTATTTCGTCAACTACGGTAAATTGGTATTTTATTTCTCAAAGTCATGTGACCACATCAAGCAGCTTTTCTGATATGTCATTTACATAAGGAGCTTCAGTGTTTAGGGGTAGACGTTGTAGTGTAAGAAATGTAGCACCTACTGTAGTACATAAACAAATCTATATCGTAGTAACATATTGAAATTAACAAAATGGAGTATGTAAGAATAGTGTAGTGTATGTTTAAAAAAACCTTTTAAATGCAGCGAGCATGCATTATGGGATTAGAGTGTCCACCGATCTTGGGATTTCTCTGGAATATATTTTGAAGATCTTGGCAAGATATGTGAAAATTAACCTGTGGAACTGCAATTGGTTAATTAAGGCAGCAATTTCTGAGGACATCCTGTGGGCTGGAGACTTAATTTTCTGCATCAGGGACAACAGTCGATGTGTGGAATAACAGTCGTGTGGTGTGTATGGCGTTGATGGAGGCCCGATGGATTGTCGGCGGATTTCTCCATCTCCATTGGGGTCGCCATGGCTACAACAACAAGAGCTGATTAGGGGCCAACACTGTCTCGATGAACGTGATGTGTACATGCTGATTGACAGTGGGTTCAAGCTACCCCCCTGCCGCATCAAAAGCTTTGTAGATTCATATCAGCGGGAGTTACTTCCTTATTCCAGTGCAGCGTGACATCAGATGTCCTAATTTGGACGAGTCGATGTACAAACTCTTGCGAGAGTCAACAGACTTGCTGGAAAGTGATTAAGGATAATGAATCAACATGCGTAGGTAGTAGTAGCTCCGTGCTCCTTGTTTGCCTGGATGTGTTCGTCTCGCGGGACTGTAACAAGGTGAATTGGTAGCTTGGCAACAGTGCCTAGTTGGAGCAGCGTAGTTGGATCAAGCGTGAATTGGTTAAAACGTGCAATTCTTGGCTAAAATCACATGTCTATGTCGTTTTACATCGTAGCGAAAGGTAGTCAACATGCTTTCTTACCAAGTTGTGTTGGATTGTACCGTCCAGCGTTGAATGAAGACATCAGAGCATGGGTTTATCATATGACAGTCGAGGAGAGTCTGTACTGACAAAAATGCATCTGAACTGTCAAAGGAACATATACCATCATCTGCACAGCTTCAGCGAAAGGATTAAGTGCAAAGTCTAGGTGCTGTTGGGAATTCCGTAGCAAGACAGTAACAAACATGCTCTGCATTTGGCTCAGCAAGACCACAGCAGAAATTAACATTTCAAACTTGCAAAATGTGTGCTGCTGTTCATTTGTACTCGATAAAAAATATCAACGAAATCGCAGAGGAGTTTGATGATTTGGGTTTGTTTTTATACCTAAATGCAGTTTATTTCAGACTGATGTTTAAGTGGGAAAAAGAAGTAATGGCATTCCAGCTCTACCAAGTAGTAAATAATTTAGTGGATTTCCATCGTTAAACTGCATGGTTAGTGATCAAGGCACCTTCAGCAGAGTAGAAAAGTCCATGTTTAAGAAGTCGTGGATAGGTGTAGTTGTTAGATTGTGATCAAAATGTGTTTGAAACCAAGCAAGAGAAAAATACACATCTAGGCGGCTTTATATACACAAATGTAGAATAAATAACAAAACATTAATGACACAGTGCTGTGTGCAGTAAAGTTTGAGATAGTGTTTCTGCTCAGGTGGAGTGGACATTTCATGACTACATTGGGGGTTGGTCGTTAGGGAAAAACTTGTTATAAAGTGATTTCCTAGTGCATCACCAGCCTTTAATCTCTTTGAAAGTGAGGCTGTATTCAAAATTGTGGCTACTCCTACGGCTACGACTGTTGCTAAGGGTGTTGCTAAGGATGTCCTATACTCCAATGCATGATTGCACGCCAATCCAGCCGTAGCCCTAGCTGTAGCTGCCAATTTGGACACAGCCTGATGCTGGCAACCCTTATAGATTGAGCAGTTTCCCATCTTGACCTGAGTTGCTTTAAAATCTAGCTCTAAATTTGGAATGTTTTAAGTCAATCCAGGGGTCTCTGAATCGACCCAGGGGTTGCCTAATCAACCCACCCAGGGGCCTCGGTAGTCTGAATCGCACTCGTTATTTGGTCACAGTTGGCGCAATTTTGAAAGGTCACCGGGTTAATTAGTGGGTCAATAGTTCTGTTGTACCAGGATGGTAACCACTATGTGAAACAGATAAATTGTTTGTCACTTGTCAATTGGCCTGATTTTAACTAGGTCACTGGAGGGGGTGCTTTGCTAACTTTTGGACTTCACTTCCATTATCACCCTGTCCACTATCTCTTGCATACAATATTGCACACATTACATTGTCATTTCCTGTCACTTCTCATGTAAATTCAGAATTCATAACAAAATTCCAGTTTGAAATGTGTATTGTCAGTCTACGGGAAATTTTTAAGAATATAAATTTAATAAAAAATAAACAGAAGATAATGTTTACTACGATTCAATGTACTTGCAAAGACGTTGGATCCCACACCTGATTGTATGTGTTTTCAGTGATGTAGACTATACACAATCACCGTATACAGTAATTGTTGGAGTTTAAATTGCACAAGCTAGAAGCACATGTAGTTCTTAGCCATGGTGCAGTCGTGATCGTCAGTATTTTAAAATATCACTTAAAAGGTACTCAATGTAGACGTAGATATCTAACGACGGATTTCTTGTACTTAATCTAACGGCAATTTTTGCTTCATTATGTATTCCTGAATATCAGTAAGTAAGAGCTAAATGAATCCTTACATTGCTAAATATTAAGAGTCATTTTCATAATTCCCCCCAGGTTGAATTAGATTTTAGTTAGATCTGTAGGTAGATTTAAGTCTGAATCAGTTTATCCCGAGGTATCCTGAATCTCAGTGTAGTAGATGTTACTCATTGATGGAGCCAGACGACTTTTGAATTTACTCAAACCAAACTTTTTACGGCATTCTAAAAGCAATGATTTAATTAATGTTAACGATACGTCTTTGTCTGTTTATGTTTTGGAGGAGACAAACAAAACAAAACGATGTTGTGGATAGTGTTTTGTCCTTGTCACGTATTTTACTGACAAGAAAAAAATTGTAATAGGTAGACAAAACAGATTTTACATAAACGGTGCAATTATTTATTATCAGTACATTACAACTCTAGTTTTTTTTAAATGTGATTATAGATAATACATATATTATAGCCGTTGTACGCACCAAATATCAGATAACAGATTTTATTTCCAAAGTCGACATACTTTTCTCGGATCAGTTTTCATTTTTATATGACTTTTTGCCAAAATACCTGAAATGTTTTTGGGGTTTTTTTTCTTTTTTGTCTGAGTATTGTACAGCTTCGTTTACCTGATCTTCTTTATCCATCAGTGTTTTTCCTCATTATTTTTCCACAGAGTGATATTTTGTTATTTACCCAAGTAGGAAATGTATGATACTTTTTATTATTGTATATTGTTAACTTTGTATAGCATACCTTGCCGTTTGTTTTCACTGAAGCATCATGGGTATCTTCAAGACGGCTCATTAAAAACCTTGAAACACTTATTGTTTCAGGGTTGGGAGAATATTTGAGCATAATCTTGTAAGCATCATTTCTTCACCTTTTTCTTAATGGAATAGTTTGCAGGAATGATTACAAATATAATTTTTTGCGTGACCAATTTTGGGTAGTACGGCAGGATGTATCCTAATTGAGATCCTAGTTTCCCATGGAAGACACCCAAGGTTTTTAATTAGGATACCATTTGGGGGACAATGTTACATACTGTATAAGTATGAATGACAGTTTGCCCCAAAGTGGGATCTTGTCCGTGGCCCAAGTTCATGGAGCTGCTTAAGCATAAAATGTTGCCAAGTACAACAAAATTGTACTTACCGTCAGCTAATTTACATAGACAAAATGTAACTGGTATCCTGCTTATTTTTGCTTAGCAGAACAACTTTAAGCAATATTGAAATGAAAATGGGCCATGCTTATCAGAACTTTGTCCTCCCAAACTAATGGTCCACAATCAGCAACCCCCTTGGTGACGTCAGTACCCTCGGCAATACCCTCAGCTCACAGGGTCCCAAATTACCTAAAACAGGGTTTACCTTAAGTCAAGTTGGTATCCGCTTCTCCCAAAGAGGAAACCAATGGTCTCCCCCAGACGGGGAACCAGTGAATGACAATGCCCAGTACTGTGTGGAAGTATCCCAGCACTTGGCAATACTTGCAAACAGCAGTAGTGCCTTAAATTGATTTAGCCCCATGCTGCAAACATAATCCAGTCATGTTACGTTGTGTTAAACACAGTAGTGACTGGTCAAATTCATAGCGTCAGCTGGCGTTGCATTACAGCTGACCCTGCAAAAATTATGACACTTAATCCTGTCGAAATCATCACACAAATGGTGTTTTTAAAACTCAATCTTCTCCAGACGATAACAGGGTTTAGTGCTGCCTTGAAAGTACCCATAATGCTTCGTATTTCTGAAAGTTTCAGGTGCACAACCAAATATAGTCTTAAAGGTTTAACGTACATTCATCATGGTTTCGTCGTTTCAGAATCCAAGGACTTAAAGGGCATATTGTGATATTCCATTTTAAAAGATGACTTAATACTCTTTTGTTATATTAGGGCGAAACTTCCATTGACTTGTGCATTTAATTTACCCGTCCCATAACTCTATTTCACAACACTCCATCCTTCCAAAAGTCGGTTTAGTTGCTTATTGTAATCCCAAGGATGCATTTTATTGCAAAATAAGGGGGGATCAGGTTGGCTCAGTGGTTTCTTTTCCTGCCTTTCACCTTTTTGGGCCCGGTTCGAATCCCACCTCAGACCGGAGCCTTGCATGTGGATTGGGTGTTCAGTCCCTACCTGATTGCGCGGGTTTTCCCCATTTGTGGTTTCTCTTCCTTATCTAAAACTGGAAATTTCTCCTCGATACCTATTGATCCTGTTATTGGATTGTGCTGTTGGATGTTGTGATAAAGTACACAAGTACAATTTTGTCTGAAAATGGTAGAATGAAACATCAGAATAGCACAAATTGTCGCTCTAATGTTAGTGCATCTCCTTTGTACAAAATACAAATATGTATCATCGCCCTAGTGTAACAATGAGATGAAATTGTTCTGACACTATTGCTGTTGAATAATTCAAATACCACAGGTTCAAATGTGAAGTTTTGAACCTGTAAGCTTTTGGCTGGTTTGAAATTCAACGAATAGGCCTTCTAACTCCTTTTCCCTGACTCGACAATCCATGACAAAGGTATAAATAATTATTTTATTTGTATGTTGAACTGTTATTGAAGGTAAGATTATAATGCTGTCCTTTATTCTAAGCACTCTGATATTTTTGTGTGTGATTGAACTGTGCAGAAAGTATGGTCTTTATGTGTACAGAGTTTACTGTATAGCCCACTCACTTCAGGCTGATATAAAAGAATGTGAGAATTATTGATATTATTGTTATTATTGTTGTTATTATTATTATTATTAAGATGTAAAAAGTAGATGGCTTGCCAATTTTATTTTTCTTACAGTATAGTGTGTAGAAGTTTCACATCAGACTCTGTCATCACCCATAGTCTTGGTAAAACAAAGTAATGTAGTGTGATAGATCCAAGAGTTGATGGGTAGTTTTAGAAGCAAGGGTTATCTTGTGAAGGTATCATAGAGTAGAAATATTTTTGTCTCAGAATATTTATATCTTGTCTAATTTTGATGAAGAGACATTTGTGTACGTAGGAGAGGGCGAGTAAATTGTTGTCTGGGGGACGCTTCCATGTAAAGTCCAGCACTTGAATTGTTGATCGGATCACCTGACGTCATGTTTATTTATTGTTTGTTTTGTTTATTGCTATTTTATGGGTTGGTTTTTATTCAAAATAGGGTCAATATTCTGTATCTGACTGCCACCTTTTTCATTCATTGTGTTATTAAATAGTACCTTATTTACTCAAGTGAGATTGCTTTTGGTAACAGTGAGTGAACAAGTGGCAGTCGTGTACGGAAGTTTTAGATGAGATAGTATTTGGGTTCCCAGTCTTTGTTATGGTTTATTTTTATTGTCTCATAATTCTCATCTACTTCTATGAGGCATTTGTTTTACAGGGTAGTCATGAATAGATTAGAACTTGAAACCAAACCATATTATAACTTTGTTGATTTGTTCCCCTTGTTTAGTTCAGGGTCTGATGTGAAACACTTTGTAAAACAAGATATAAATTGTTGATTTGGGTGAGCACATTCAATTACTGTTGCCTTGCTTGATTGACCTGAATAGCCACATAAAATAATCTGTTGTCACTTCGGGGCTACCGTACATCAACTCATCGGCAGTGTTACATTTTATAAAGTCCATATTATTTATTTTGTTATATCAATATAATGAAATGTCATTTGGACCTACATGTATTAAGAGTGAATGAATGTAAAAGCAAACTGCTGCTGTGTACGAGGGTATTCAGAAAAGAAATGTACAATTTATTCATGATTAGTCCCGCCATCGTTCTGTAGAGCAAGGCACCAGTAATCGTTTGTCATTATGCACTGTGTCAATATGTGGATAAAACAATCAGATGTACTTCTGCTAATAAATGTTGCAACGCATAAATATGACCAAAAAACTAAGATTACCTGAACTGTTCTTTGTGTCGGATCTTACTTTAATCTTTTATCAAGTTATAAATCACAAGGGAAACTTACTGGGATTTTTTTTTATGACTTGAGGTTGAACAAAGAAAAATTGACTAGAGTAGGATTTAGTGAACCGACGACCTCTAGTTAACGTGTCGGGGCGCTCTACCAACTGAGCTATCTTGCCCTGTGTTGGCAGTCTCCCTAATATGTCACTTAATATTATTTGTTTAAATTTAAACCCATGAAAATCAGCAAATGGGTAGCAATTAAGGCAGAAAGAGAGAGAGAGAGAGAGAGTGGTGCGATTTAACCTTTCTCATAATGCATCTTGCAATTGTGTCCAAAGAGAATTATCTTTCTTTTTTCTCTGAAGACAAAAGTTTTACAAACCTGGCCACCTGATATCAGTCCCTGCATTTTTTATCAAAAAGAAAACTGGAAAACTTTGCCCACTGGGTCATTTACTAACTTACACCGCATGATATAATTCTCAATGGTTTTGGGCGCCCATGTCCTCCCGAGACACCACACTTAGTCTTTGTTCAAGGAGTAGATCAACCGCCCATAATCGGAACGTTCATTTTCGGGAGAGGGCGCACTTCGACTTCAATGCACACCAAAATTCATAATTGTCTCCACTGATTTAGTGCGTGTGTGTGTTTCCGTGGACAAAAATTAATGACAATCACATCTTCAGTCATGGAATCCATCAATAATGTATAACGAAAAATTCCACTATCACCGGTAGCGTAGCCATTTTATTTTTTTAAATTTTATTTAGTTGATGTCTCTAGGAATCAGAATAATAGCCTATTCTCCCTTTGTACGGCCATGCAGCCATTTGCATGTAGAGCCTCGAATTGGGGACAACAGCGACTAGAAGCAATACACTTAAATAAACGTACGGTATTGTCACGGCAATGTAATGACATTTTCATCCAAACAGATACAGAATACGATACAATACAAATGAAGCATGAAGTCGAGGCTCTACACGCACATGGCGGATCC
>CM021530.1:6246488-6257523 GCA_010994315.2 Pisaster ochraceus
TGTGAACTTTGGCCGGGATTGTACAGTGTAATGGTATGTGCGAGAACAGGCAAAATGCCTCGTGATAATGGTTATATGTAAGTATTTACATGTATTAAAATCAAGTAATAAACCACAACGGAAACTGACTCCCGGGTAAATTTGGGGGAATTGAGGTTGAACAAAGAAAAGTTAACTGTAGCGAGAATTGAACCAACGACCTCCTGAAGCGTGCAGGCGCTGTGCATGTAGCAAACAGTGCACTCCTATGGTGCCCACAATTTCTCGTAAAAAGGCTAAAATGCCAAAAAAAACCTGCATGAATAGTTTGGCAAAGTGTTAAGGTCCCTAAGAGAAAACAGACAATGGTATCTGCTGCCATAAGAGCAATTGTTTACGGGAGATTCCACACATTTTAAGTATTGTGGTTATTTCATTGTTATGCAAATGAGGAGTTTCTGAGTAGTTTTCAAAGCACTAAATGGGCGAACACCACATGTCCATTAGCTATAGTCCACTCATTGAGTTATGTAATAGAACTAGAGGGCGCACAAAACCATACACGGCCTGACAAGAAGCATTTTTTTACCATTGAGAAAATAGTGCTGACCCATCGTATAACACAGGTCACGCACCAGTTCACACAGCCAGCATGTTGCGTGGGGAAATTTGTTTGTAATTTACCCATAGGGATTCGAACCCATGGTGGGCCAGTGCAGTTACGTGTCTAATAATTAGAGTGATTCATCTAGTTATATTACTCTATGATGAGACCACGGCAGACCGGAGGCAGCAGACGAGATTGTGATGTGACAAGAGTGAGTTGAAGATGGATTGTGTGGTATCACGCTGTGTTGGTTGTCTATTGATCTGGATGAACATTGGAGATCACCAAAGGACCAAGGTAAGGACAACTGCCTTATCCCACCTCCACTTTTTAAGGGTAGCTTGTGCGATTCACTTCTTTTTAAACAGTTGGACTTTACTTTCTTACAGAAATATCCCTTGAGCAACTGCCAACTGGTCGTAAATACGTTAGTTTACCTTTAACAAACAAATAAGATATGAATATTGACGTAAAAGTTTGTTACGGAGAAAAAACTCTGGAAAAGAGGGAAGGCTGTGAACGGTAGGCGAAGATCTAACCCGTTCTCTTGCAGGCCCCTCCCCATGTCTATACACCCACACCCTAGGGGCCCTACTACAAGATGTTCGACCAACTTGTTGACGTTGTCCCCACTAATGTACAGCATTAAAGGTGATGTCACACAGTTTGGTTTTTCTTTACTTGCATATTGGTCGAAGCCAGTGATGCGTTTTAACTATTCAAAGACTATAATCTTCCTGAAAATTTCCGTCGGGGTTGAAACTTCAAGTCACCAGTTGTCATTTTAAAATCTAATTGTCATGATTTTTTTATTCAAGCATAGTGTTTATAAAGGATAAGCGGCACATATCACTATGATTTCATTAATAATAACTTTACTTTAATACGTTTGATAATTTATTTTATAGTAAATAAATTAAGCAAAAAATGAAAGAGGGCTGGATAATGCATTTTCCGCAAGAATGCAATAATATTCTGCCATTGCGCTTTTACACTAGGCACAAAAACCCAGCAATCTTTTGCAAATCATCTAAACTTGAATAAATATGACAATAAAAGTATCATCGCTCATTTTGTCAAAGTAAAAAACAACTCAAACTAAATATAAACAAACAACAACAAACAAACATTATAGCGGCAAACACACGAAAGTGACTAGCTACAGCTCCAAACAGCAAACTTAAGTTTACTTATACTATGAATAATTTCCCCAAACCATTGATTCCATAAATTAGTGCTGCGACGAAGGACATGAATACGAAAAGAAAGACAGAAAAGGGTAGAGTAAGAAAGAAAAGAAGAAAAAGAGAAACAAATAAGGAGTTATCTTCTTAGTTTTGAGGGAGGCAAGAGAGATCTCAGCCATGAGAAAGATGAAGCCAGCTATACCTAGGTTTGTATGAATGTTAAGAGAGTAAAGGCCTAGAATATTTGTAGTGTTGGCCATTAATTTTTAATCTCCAAATTTGTGTGTGGTTGGCTGTTAAAGTGTTTAATTTCGTCCATTTTACCTTTTTGTTAGGTCTATCCTCCATTTTTCGTAATGTATTTCCCTTTTTATGCACCTTCTGCCAAGTTTTGTCACTTGGAGTATTTAACTTTTGACGTATTTTTATATAATGTGAGGGCCCCAAATGATCAGCTCTGCTGCATGGGTCACCCTCGTTTTAAATATGGTTTTTAATAAACAAATACAAAATATATAGATATAAGACTAACTCTCCACTCTTTTAGCAGGTACACGGGTAAAGATTAAAAGCTGAACTTGAGCAGACAATTCCTTTGATGTGCTTGATGCACGATCCAAGGTCAGCGAGTTCAGGTTATCAGGTAAAGTATTTGATAAGTGAAAGAAAAATAACTTTTTTTCTTCACAGCTTTTAACTTTTCCCTCCGCAAGCTGTAACTTTTGTGTTCTCCACAGTTTGTTACGATGGGTGTAGTGGCATGTATGTGCATTGGTAACATCTGTGGGACGCTGTAGTTTACACAGATAAAAGGTTGATGATATAATATCATGGTAAACCCCAGTTTGACTTGATTGGATCTCAAATGCTAAACATTTTCATAATTCTTGTCTTCCAAGAAAGCAGATTGTTTTTGTTTTTTGAAGATGATAAACTAGTAATTGCACTGACATCTTCAGCTGAGGCAATTCCTACCAGCGGGACTGAAGTTTTCGCTCGGGCAATGAAACATTTCCCATTATGTGATGCGTATAAGCAGAGGTTAGCGAGTTCAGGTGTTTGCAGCAGGGGTCAAGTAACAGGCTTTAAAGCATTATTTTCACAGTTTCTACCACTTCCCCAACAGGCTATAACCTTTCTTTCTTTTTCTACAATCTCAAACCTGCCTCCTTCCTGAAGTAGATGTAGCAACTGTTGGATGCTGTAGGTGACAGTTAAGTACCGTACCGAGGTAATCTCGTGGTAAAGTTTAACTTGACCTCCGTTTGACCTCAGTTTCACTTGATGTGACCCACATTGCTGACTGTTAGAAACATTTTCTTCTAAGTGAGTAGATTATGCTTTACTCTGAAGTCGATAAACAAGTCGATCGCTGAAAATCTTCATCTAATAATATATAAATATTTGGTGATGTCGAGTTAGGTAAGGTATGAACATCAGGACTCAACTTCTCAATGGAATAATTACTCAAACATGACGTTCGTAGGAAAATCTGAAAACTTCAGTTTATTGTTAAATTTGTGTTGGGAAATAGAAATTACCCTCCAAAGTATATATTTTAGAATTACTTAATCATTGTATTCTAGGTTTAAAGCTCATTGCAGAACCTCACCCAAATTCCTCACAAAAGTTCCCACCATAAGAGCTAGCAAAACTGCTGACCAAAGTTGATTAATAGGTATGTTCGTATTTTCCCCACAAGGATAACATAAATATCATAGTAATAAAGAGTGATCATCTCATGACAAGCTAATTATGGTAATTTATATGTCAACCCATTGTTTTAAGAGAAGTGTTCCCACAACCTACTTCCTTATGGCAATTTATTCTCTTGGGTCAAGTGGAAAAGTTTAGTGTCCCTTAAGGACCACTAGTCCTGAGCAGTGACCTTTACAGTGACTTTGTGGGTCAAGTTGGAAGTTTGAGTAGAGTACAAGGAGAAGTTCTCTTGTCAGCGACATCTTGGGGTACACCACCCCAGGATAGGTGACCAATGTCAAAGACAATAATGAACTGACTGACCAATAGTGGACCTAAATTCAAACTTACACTATATAAAAATAATATTCAGTGAACTTTTAGATTAACCAATCGGAGATTGGTCTAGTGTCAGTGACCAACAAAAGTTAAGGCTTTATAAGGGGCTTGCACAGAGGATCAGGGGTCATTCCGAATTGATGAGCACAGTCAATTTTGTTAAATCTGTGAGCCGAGATGGAAGATCCCGGTCATCATTGCCATATCTCAGGGTGAGATTTAATCTTTGATGTTTTAAGTTGTACTTTTAACAGTTAGTTATTTTGAATTGAAGTAAATGATCTCCCGAATGTAGTATTTTTTGTGACTATGGGAGTGTACCTAATCTAATATAATCTTTTCTCAAGATATTGTGACTATGATTGTGTAAACTTTCTTAGCTAATCAGCAGAAACAATGTATAGGTTTCATTGATGTGGAACTGATTGTATTAGTTTCATGTAACATTTATACTGAGAGTCATTCTGTCATTTTTGATAATACCTACCCCCAGTTGAAGTGCCCCTCTGTAGATTTGGGGTTATAGCTAAACAATGTAACGGAAGTGTTTTTGGCGTTTCCCAGCCAATTGTCATTACTCATGAATTGTCATCGTTTGCCTGCATATGATAGCAGTGCTTCTATAAAGCTATATCGTGGTGTATTTCCTTCCTCCATGGCTATATTGCGGCCAGCATTGCCATTTGAACAGTTTACAATTCTATTATTAACAACCATGGCTGCTGGCAATGGAAGCGAAACTCAAACACTTCGTGTCAAGGCATACCGGCTCTTTAACTGCATGGCTTCTTCTGGTGATTATATCACACACCGTATTGAAGTGAGGGCAGAACTTAACGATCCCAAGGAAATTCGCTACTTCACATTCACTGATTATAAGCTAAATCTGACGTATGCTACTTTGCACTATAAAATACTAAGTGCCTTCAAGTTTTTATCGGATAACCGTCGTCATCAATTACGGCTGTTCTGGAAAGGTGAGTCTTAAAACGAAGTTTGTCGCAAAGTTTAGGCTAGAGCATCATTAAAAAAACCAATTGGAATTCTATACAGCAAAAACGTATTATACTCGGTCGTTTGTTATGCAACACCTAAGATCCTAATTTTGATTGGAGGATTGTAGGTCATGCGGCCCAGTGTACCGTTTATACGTAATTTAGTAGTTTAGAATCGTAGACAATCTATAGTTGCTGTAAAACAAAAACATTCAAAATGTCCCGTAGTTAACGAGAAATGGTTTTAAATACCTTTTTAAAATGAGCGGTCAAAGGTCAGCGTGTACGCTTTACCAGCCATTGAATGAGTCAAATTTACGTGCCAATTTTGCGCAGTGCTGCAAGTAGACTTGTGCTCTGTTTGTGTAAATATAATACAACTATGGTGAGGCATGAGGATCTAGTCTGCATATTCATCCAGCAAAACAATGGTGTAAACAATCGACACGACACACGGTTTCTTTTCCGACCTACACAAAACTATCTTTCGTCCGACGAACTAAGGTCCGATGTGCCATGGAGATGCTCCATTGAGCGAATACAACGTCCAGCAATATGATTGACAATATAATTATTTCGTTCAAACGAAATTATATTTTGAGGGAAGAATGTGTTGGCATTCTGGTAGTAATGTCAGTTTAAAAAAAATGATAATCAAAATTGTTGCCAAGAATGCACCTTATTTTATCTCTATTAAATTGTTATGCAGTCTTTTTGCTTTGTATGCCGAAAACTTAAGACTTATAAAAAAAAATTACTTAGCAACGCTTTCTCTTATCACTCTACTTGAGACTAAAATGCAACTTCATATTAATTTAATTATTAAGGAAACAATCTGAACCCTCCGTCTCCCGAAAAAAAACAACAACAACAAAACGAAACAAAGAAACACATTAACAGGCTATTAGTTGTATGGCAACCTCGTAATGATAGGCGCTCATTTATTTTATTGCCTTAAAATAATATTTCGTTCCCACGAAATAACTTATTTCGTTTCCTCGAAATGACATTTCGTTCTCGCGAAATGATATTTTTTGGTGACGAAATGGTATCTCGATGTAACAAAATATTATTTTGAGGCAACAAAATATATCTATATGTTCATTTTTTTTTCCTTCAATTTTTTTTATCTGTCCCTTTAGGGGCTCCGTAGACTTGGACGCATGTCGGGGCAAACCCATTGCATTAATGTGGCTAATGTGGGGGTACAAAAGTCGTTGTGTTCAGGTGTTCTATTTACGTGTGATGCTATTGCAGTGATCACAAACCCACACGCATTGCACAGCGCAACCTGCTCAGATTAATGGCCCCCATGCAACGTGAAATGCAATTCTGAATTTAAAATGTTTCAAAACAATTATTTGTATCTTTTATCGAAAATCTGAATACAAAGTCTCTTTTGTCAAACACTCATGAATAGATGTGGGGGGGGGGGAGAGGAGTTAAATGTGGTGCAGTTATTAATTTTATATTGGAAGTAAAACTAACTAGCCTACTCCAAAGATCAGGTGATGTTTCCCGAACCAAAAGTTCGTTCCTGATAAAACACATGAACTTAATTTATCGGTTATAATTTATCAGATGTTTATCAGGATATCGTAGTTTTACATTCATGATGGCAGTAAATTATCTAATGACCTCAAAAAGTCCAATGGCACTTCCGGAGCTCCGTATTTTGCTAACATTACTGCAACAAAAAACGTCAGTGGGCGACGATGTAAGGGGCCATTTAGAAAAGTCAATGTTAAAAAAAATTCGAAATAGTTTTGACCCATCCACCCACCCCAAATTTCGATTTTTAAATATTGAATGGCTTCATAATATAATCTATACACTGAAAAACAAAGTCATGCCTCAAATGAACCAGATATTTTAGACCTAAGGTCTTCAACATCAGTAGTTTTTAATGGGTTTTTTTGCAGGCATAAACAAACAACTTTGTAGTTTGATCAGGAATTGAATCGGCAATCTTGGCCAGCTGGGTACTTTTTCTTCTTCTTTTTCGTTTGTTAATTTGTATACTTTTTTTATTTAACAAAAACTGAATTTCGATTTTCAGTTATTTCTTGTGACTCACCCACCCACAATTTCGATTTTTTCAACACTGACTATTCTGAATGGCCCCTAAATTGATTCTTTCTGATGTTTTGTATTCACAGATCATGACGGTGACCTTGTTACATTCTCCAGCGACACGGAGTTATCCGCAGCAATTGAGATGACCAGAAAGAACAATATCTTGCACGTGTACTTTTAAATTTTACGAGCTTATATCTCATGGGGGAAATGTCCACTATGTTGGCATATCGGTAGCAATGTCAGTTAAAAAGAAGATAATCGAAATCAAAATCATAATATGAATTACCACAAACGTTTATCCTGTATTTGGAATATAGCCTATACAGTTGCATTTTTTCATTAAACTATAACAACAAATGAAAAAAATAATGAAAGCATGAAAAAAATTACCATGTCGGGCTTGCCTTTGGACAACCGATAGTTTTTATTGCCAGTATCGGTTTGTAACTGTAGCTATGACTGTATTGGTGGTAAAAAGACAACTGACAGTTTTCGATTCAAACGGTATATTCCGATAAGGAACTGAGATGGCTAATATGGTTTTTTTTTCATGTGAAGCCACAGCGCCCAACGAGATCGAAGACTAGGATTTTTTTTCAATGTCCACCAAAAAGGCAATAAAAATATATTGTAATTTGTGGCTGAAACTATCGTTGAATTTTGATAAGTCTCGGTAAGGCACATACTCTAGATGTTGATTCCATGTGGGTGCCAATGATTTACACAGGAGAATCCGTAAAATGATTTGCACTCCGGTTCGAATGTCAAAATAATACAGGGCCTTTTTATTATATCAGTGAGACAATGAAGGAAGGGGACTGAATGCGTTGGTGGTGTATCACAGCAAAACATGCGTAACAGACTATTCAAGTCTCGCGTGTATCGGAACGAGAAAACACGTTAAACGAAAAAACATACAATACTCATGACTAATTTTCAGTTTTATAACACCCCTTACAAAAATTCTGCTTTTTCATTGGTTTAGAGCGCGTCACATGATATGTCTTAGTTTTACTAGAAACCCGGCGGCCATCTGTGTGCATCTGTGTATCTGAAATGCGCGTACGAACGTTACGTGTACGAGGATGATAAATAGTCTGTTGGGGTGTTATAAAACAAATGACTGCTTTTTTTTGCTGCCATTGAGCTATGTACAAACCATGCCGGCAGGAAGTTCAGGCTGTGTGATTTTTCTGTAAACATGTGATGTCACGGGTCACATATTCTATACAAATAGACCACAACTACATACATATAGATTTTTGTCATAAAGCTAACTGTTTAGTTAATAACATTGGTAGAGTTTAGTACAGTGGCGTAACTAGACATTTTCATTGGGGGGGGGCAAGTGGGGGCAAGTGGGGGCAAAGATTTTTAAAAAAATTGGGGGGGGGGGGCCAAAGAAGTGCAAGATTATCATTAAATATGTTAATGACAGTTGATACACACCAATGCAGTTCTAAAACAGTCTACATAGTTTGGTAACAAAATATTGCGAAAACAACCAAATCTTAAAGAACTTGTCATTTTTATAAGATAAAACTTTTCGACTGTATACAAGGATTAAATTACCAACAGTGATTACCAGAATCAGAATCTTCTGTATTTTCCCGCCTCTGCCTCTTAGGTGTTGGAGCACGAGGCAAAGACGGGCGCTTTGATATGGAGAAGAAATGGTCTAAGCTACCTTTTTCGCTGGCCATTTTGCTATTTAAATCTCTCTGTTGAGCATCTGACTACGTTGAGCTATTGGTCTGCGTTCAGACCACCACGTATTAAACTGAACTTTGTGACTTCCTGCGCTCTCTGTAACCGCAAAACCACAACATACAATTACCGCCAATACGATCGCGCGCGCGTTTCCATGCATTTGTCACATTTGTCACATTTGCCCCCCCCCCCCTCTGGTGACGCCACTGGTTTAGTAATTAGCAATAGTCGATTAATCTGCAGCATATATTGGTCTCTTATACTAGCCATCCCAGTACAAATATTGTGCAGTGACAAACACTAGGCCTAATTAGTCAATTTGTAACATCAAAAACATTGAATATTCTTTATTCCGAAGATATGTAAGTCATTTCCTAAGATTCATGTTCGTTTATTGCGTATAGTCTTACACGTCAAATTCAACAATGCTGATGAAAATGCAAATGATATTTCTTGTTTAAGTTTGACAGTAGTTAAGGTGTATGTAATACATTATTGTTCAGATACTGTTACAAATTAATTTTACACATTAACCATAATTCTTTAAGATAGCCCAAGTACACAATAATATATGTAGGCCTAGGTTACAGAGGACTTGTTCATTTACTTACCATTTTATTGAAAAGCAACTTATATTTTCACGACCGTAAAATCAAATTATAAACGTAAAGTCGATTTCATGTTTGAGACGTTTTTGAATATTGGTGAATTCAATGTTGTTAACATTTCACAAAATTCAGGACTTCCTACGTAATAGTTCCGTACTTACACAAATTAGAATAGTCGACGAATCATAGCCTATATATTTCATTCTTCGTTTTTACGAAGCGACAAATCAAAATTTCCCACTGAAATCCGTTGAAATAGCGGGGGCACATGGTGCCAGAAATATGCCCTTTTCACACTGTATCTCTTATCCCCGGGGAATACAGCCACGGGGAGGCCCGGGAGTTTTTTAACCCCTCGCTTACCCTGGCGCGCTTTCACACTGTACCTGCATGCGTTTCCCCTGGGTCGTTATTCCACGGGGTTCCGATCGAACGTTTCACACTAGGGGTGAATTTGTACAAAAGCGGAAGTCGTCACAAAATGTTAGCAGGAAGCGCTATCCCAGCATGCAATGCGTGCTCAACCAAGATGGCTACCCACAACGATGTTTATGCTGCGGAAATGTGTGTTTTGATTTGCCTTTATTTGTGTATTTTACGGAGAAAGGGTGCTCGTTTGGTGCAAGCCAGACGTCGCCAACGTCGTCAGCAGAAAAGATTCCGACTTTTCGTGCAGCGTGTACAAGAAATACAGTCATTACAAAAAACATGTAACTGTTTGCTTGTCTGCTAAAGAAAATCATCCACAGCAGATTGCTCTTGCTGACCGCGCGAACTATTTCGCGCGCTATTCCTGACCTTAGCTGCTTTAATCTTTTGCACTCTGACCTTGTACTGTCTGCCGTGTGCAAGACATAACTGGGGTAAGCAAAACCCGCTTTCGTTTCCCACAAGTATTTATTCCCCGGGAGATCAAAAATACCCCGGGGTTTTGCCGTTTACCCCTACTCCGGAGCAGGGGTGGCTGTTCCAGGGGTTTACTCATTCGCCGGGGCAGACCGGGGGTAAAGCGAATCAAGTGAGAAACGACCGACCACTATTCCCCGTGTGGATAACCCCGGGGAAAAGCATAGTGTGAAAGGGGCTATAGGCGTAGTTTGACCTTTGGGTTTTTACGAAGTGACGAAACCGTTCATGTACCGATGTGGCAAACATAATGCATTGGTTTGCACTCAGCACTCTACGGGCAGGTCTAATTTTTTCAAAATTTTTTACGGGGAGACAAAATGTGTATAAAAACAGTCGCAAAATTGAAAAAACGTTAACAGTCGTGTATGACTGAAGAACTCAGCTTTGTTTTCATAGTCAACTTTAAAGGAAAAAATAGTTACTTAATGATTTCTTCAAACATGTATTTTTGGCTGAGGAGCTAAATCTTCGCTTTGTAAAGGCGGCTGACGGAATGAATGATGACTACAAAATGATACATTACTCCTAGTGTCCTACCATGATAAAGCACTTTAAAAAAATCACCTGATTAATTTATGCATAAATAAATACTGAGCTGTCATTTACCAATACATGTACCGCTATATCTATAAGTGTATGCGGGGTATACCTTTGGTAATTGTCAAAGACCTGTACCCTCACTCAGTGTACCCCAACATAAAATGCATAAAATAACAAACCTGTGAAAAGTTGGGCTCAATTGGCCATCGAAGTTGCTAGAAAATAACGGGGGAAAAAACAACCGTGTTGCCTATGGTAAGCTTTTAGAGGCCTCAGAAAGGCTTTATACCTGAATCCGTTCTCATATTAATATTGTGTGGATCCGGATCCGTATGTGTGTGAGCGTGTCTATTCATTCAAACCGAGGACTTTAACAAAAGGGAT
>CM021530.1:6296262-6307751 GCA_010994315.2 Pisaster ochraceus
CCTGTGCAAATCTGTGAATATTTAGTTACCGGTACTTACAATCTTACTCATGTTGTACACACCCACATAAACCAATTTTAACGGTAAAAACCAACCATGTGAGGCTCATAAAGATGTCATGTACGGATTGGAGTCTCGTAATGATCAACACTGCAGGGAAGACTTCTGTCAGGGGGGGGGAGGCAAACAGATTTCATTGATAAATGTTAGGTGTTCTTCAACTGATATATAATGTAAAATTGGCTTCAATTGTTTGGGGTGTTTTTTGTTCATGTTAATTATTCTTGACATGCACCGATTCACATTCTAAATGTCAAACAAATTGCAGACTCTTGACCGTCTGAACCCCAACCGAATCAGCGATGGGTTCGTTTTGCAGAATATATTTAGAAATTTTTAAAGGTAAAGTAAAGGATTTGTGCCTGTAAGAAAAAAATAGACTGTTTTGTATTTGTTTGTATACCACTGCCGATCTTTCAGATTAAGCATGTCTGAAATGCTGCTGACTGCCTTTAAATGGTTTATCTGAATTAAATTGCTGGGCTACCAACTTAATGCGATCTGATGTGACAGGTCCCACACTGAACTTTGCTTAACAAATAAGCTCACAATTATGTACGTTTATGAAAGAAATTGGGACCTGCTCTGTTTGTATGGAAAGCCAATTAATAGCTTTGAAGCTGGCTGTTTTTGAGGGAGCGATGTTGAACTTTCTTCTGTGGGGCTTTAGTTTTAGACAGGTGTTTTGTTGTTTTTTTTGGGAGGTGAGGGGATTGTTTGGTTAAGTTAGCAGAGCTGTGACCCTTCTTTGTGTTTTTTTTCTCTTTAAATCTTTTTACGGGATATTTCATGGGAGTGGGTGATTTTGGTCAAGTTGTTTGAGTGGAACGTGGTTCTCTCTTGAGTGTGTGAACTTTATCCAAATATACAATTTATTTGCAATAAACACATGTCGCAATTGATGACCAAGACTATTACATGCTGTATTGCATCTTCATTTTATTTCATACACTGACATTGCATGATCAATTACATGTACATGTACCTTACAGGCCTGGAATTTCACCAAGGCTACAGAGGTCATTGCCCTCCTTGACCTGCTCTTGACCTCGATGCACTTTCAAAATATCCACACAAAAAAACTTCCCAAAATTCTGATGGAAATTCCAGGCCTGTCGTCTGGCGCACCAAAGCATTTACATTTTATAAAGCAAGAAATACTACATTCTTAAACACTTTTTACAGAAGATACAACATTGACAATGTTTTCTTTTTTACATCATAATAGTAGAGTTCCTGTTTTTGTTTTTTTTGCGGCATGAGTGTCATCATTGACAGACATGGCGCACTAGAATCGTTCAATATTATTATTATCACTTTTCAAAAGCAAACTTTCCAATCGGACCCTCTAAGTCCTTCGAATCCATCCCCTAGTTATGCTTGACATAGACCCCTTGCGTATGATGTCACATGCTTGAACAGGGCCCTCACTGCGGTCAAAGGTGAGTCCTCCGATTGGCTGACAGCTGTGCGTTGCGCAGACGCACTTGCCTGGCTCTATAATTTGACCTCGGCGGTGGCAGCCTACGCAAGGGCTCTGTTGAAGGATGAGTACTGCATTACCAAATCAACCATACTTGGTATGGAAGGCAGTGCTTTAATAAGTTGTCAGGTTCACATGTTTCTATGGGTTTGAGTTTTGGCGAACATTGTGGTTTGTGGGTACAGATGGCGGATGCTTAAGGGCCATGATTAATCAATCCAAGAAGTAGCTAAATTTTTAAGCAATTTCAAGTTTAACCCCAATCTAAGTTGTTTTTCAGAATAGCAACACCATCAGGACTTTTTTTTTTTTTTCAACCACAAGAGTAAAATAAAAAACAGTTACATGTAGATTTGTAACATCAGAGTTTCTCACGGTTAATGAACTGCACATTGCAAAAGTTACATTTGTGAAGGGAACCTAACTTATGCAGAGTACAAACTTACTGGGGCTTTATAAATGCACAAACTACAAACTTTTGAAAAGTCTCTCTTGTCAAGCGCACTGGACTCAAGCTCTGATGTTCCTAATCAGCAGAGTGTGGGTTCGAGTCCTGGTCTTGACACTTGAATCCTTAAGCAAGACACTTAACCAGTATTGCTTTGTCCTTCAGATGGGACATAAAGCCATGGGTCTCCTGTGTTGTGTAATGCATGTATGTACATTGTAAAAGAACCGAGTTACACTTATCGCTAAGAGAAGGGGCTTGCCCCGGTGTTTCTGGCAGTGGCTGCTGAATACGATGCAGCACCTTGCAAACCCTTATAAGGTCCTACATAAATCAGTCTCATAATTCAACATTTTCATTTTCTGTCTTAAATATTTCTCTTTGTTCCAGTGTCTGAGTAACTTATTGGTAAATATGTTCGTTATTAAGACTTTTAAGATTTTATTTTTTTATATTGTTCCTAATATTAAGTGCCCTTTTAAATAACACCTTCGAAACATATCCCTGCCAAATACAGTAAAATGCGCCACAGGGTCAAAGTTGTTGCAATTAGCAGTCAACTCAAATCCCATACGCTGTTGCACTGTGCTGCATTCAGCAGGGTTGTACCATAGCCTCACCAATGACATTTCCATATATGCAATCCGACAATCGGAACAGACAGAATCCTCTGTTACATTTTGCTGGTTTTAGCAGCGTGCCTAGAAAACACATGCTGGTGGTCGGGGTTAATTCACAACTGCACTTTCATTGTGTTTGATTTCCTGAAAGGCAACCCAGGGCTTCTAGGTAACGAAACTGACGGCAGCTAATAGCAACTGAAAGTGAAAAAGACAAAAGCATGTACAATAGATGGATTGCATATGAGGTCCATTGACCGCCATATTTGATATGCACGACTCTCACAGGGATGAGAGTCATTGTTGTTAAAAAAGTCTGAAACTACATATGTTGAATCCAAATTTTAGGACATAGGGCCTACTTGAAATGATGGAGTTTCTACCTTTTGGTAACCCCTAGAGAGGCTTTGGAAGTCAAATGGCTATTAGGAACAGTGTCCTAAGCACAAGTGAAGTAAATCAAAGTGTCAGTCTTTAATTCTTTAAATTTTAAGGTATGTGGACAAATTAAAGTCTTTTTTTTATTCACCAGAATGACATAAAAAGTCTGAATTCAGACAAAAGTCTGAAAAATCTCATCCCTGCTCTCAGCCAATGAAAGCCTTTCACGCATGCACGTGTCATCAATGATGGCCGCCAATGCAAGGGGTCCATTGGGGACAGTGGCCGATTGGAGTATGAACCCGAGACCAATGTTGTACCTTCCTTATAGTATTCTCTTTACACACATTTTCCACCAAATATTTGTACACATTTTAGAATGAATTACTACTCATAACACTCGAACTGTTCAGCAAGATAAGATCTGAACATGATGTAAATACAGCTCATGTATGACACTCCATGCCAGAACCAGGCATGCCCTGTCCCATCCACCCCTACACATGAAATGGTACTTTGTCTGGATGGTACACGCGTACCCAATACGTATGCGAATTGCGTAAGCAAAGCGAATTTCTCTGCGGCACAGTTTGAAAACAGCACATACATAACCATTAATTTTGTTCGGTTAATTTGGTTATACAATGATGTGTGTTGCTGTTCAAGTGTTAGGGTATTAAGCACAGTAGAGTAGCCCAGGAGAGTACTGAGTATAGAGCGCTTAACACTCATGGGTGTATGTAGCTCAGGTTGGACTCCTCCGAGTCCACTGTCAGTGTAGTGCAATAGAGACTGGTGCCCTTACCAGGGCTAGGGTGTCTGGGTAAAACACAAGTAATAAAGCTTTATGCCTTTTTGATATTTTATGCTTAATAATAATAATAAAAAGTAGGAAAATCACATTGAATGCAAAGGCTGACCTACATGTACACAAGGTTTAGGCTTTGATGGCCTTTCAAAATAATCGTACTAACTTGTTTTTTAGAAAATAGAATTAGCTGTTACAAACTGCTCACCAGCCAAAAGAACCTATAGTATAAATGCACACACAAATTAGCTAGTGGCCTGATGTTTCCACCCTAGCAGAGTCTTTCTCAAAATTTCGAGAAAAACAGTGCCTCGAGAAAGACTCGGCTAGGGTCCAAACGTCAGGCCACTAATTTTCGCTTTTGCCATTTGTTTGAGGCCAAAAACAATCAGTAGTTATTAGTCAGTAATTAATTTTTTAAAAAGTAAGATCAGTACTGTGTCTGCCTTTTCTGCTATTAAGTAAAATGGTTGAGCTATCAGATTGAAATTAATCATTTTCAAAAATTTATTTCTAATTTGTCTTTTACCAGACCAAAGTTTGTCTCTTTTAAGTCAACCAATACATAGACCCATTCAGGTTGGCTCAGTGGTTTCTTTCCCTGCCTTTCACCTCTCTGTGGTGGATCCCGGTTTGAATCTCGGACCAGAGCCTTGCATGGTGGATTGGGTTTTCAGTCCCTACCTAACTGTGTGGGTTCACCCCATTTGGGGTTTCCCTCCCACGTCTAAAAAAAAGTGACATTTCTTCATCATCTTCTCTACCTTCAAGCCTTCAGGTCACAGTGCTAGTCGCTAATGAGGGTTCCTGGGTTTTATTACCAGAAAGATACAATAATTTAAAAAATAACGGTTCATGTGAAATGGAAAATAGCATAAAAATAACACTCTTCAGTTAGGGCATTCTGCTATTGTAGTCACTGCCACGTTGTGATGTGCTTTTGTCAAGTCAAACCAGCCTACAATGAAACTACTGAAGTGACTATTAATATAGTATACAAAACACACGTAATTGTGTGCGTTCACAATTCAACGATCCTTTATGCTAAATCTCTGTCAAAGATTGTTGAGAACATATCTGTAACTTCGATTTTCGTGTTGGATGTTTTTCCAATGCCATTTGATCTTTTAGTCTGTCTACTCCAGATTAATTTCAAGTTTAGGCTTCTTTCAAGAATTTTGGAGCAGTTTGCTGTATAAATCCCATTATTTTTGCTTGGGTTTTGTTTTTCTTTTTATGTCAATGTCATTTGTGTGCTTATTACTACTTCCAGCAGAGTAATGGGCATTCACACAGACCCTAAAGTCACCAGGAGACAACCAATGTTAAAACGGCAACGCAAGTCATTGCTTTGTGCATTTTGTGCACTAAACATAAATTTATGTCGATTGCATGTTGGTGATTTGCATTCTGTATTGTACTAATAGATCAAGGTCTATTAGCTTACGCTGTACTGGTTTCACCCTGTGAGTAAACTAAACAATGAAAACTACTATCGATGTCTTGGTTGTTTTTTATGTAAAAGGAAGTGGGTGCATGTACATTGCATGTACTATAACTCACAATGACTGTGTTCATGGAACCATGAAGGTAGGGATAAACCAAGAACCAAAATAAAGATTTTACAAACCTTTCATCAACAAACAGAAAGAAAACCATGTAGGTCTGGCATCTAAGCATGTAGTTCACAATCAGGTCAATACGCAAACGATTTTTTGCTTAACAATTCTGAAAAATGGATTCTAGAGTGAGACTTTTTACATTCAGTATATTTATCAAATTCACAACACACCATGGGAACTTCACAAATGCATTTATAACAGGTATTTCCTTCACAAGGTCTATCAAAAAAAAAGTTTTGTTATCTGTAACATGCTGAAAAAAGTAGGTCTGTTGATCGTAAAAATATCAATCTTGGGAAAATTTGTTTGCATATATACACATCGAGAAATAGAGTTCATTGACCGAGGGTAAACTGAATCTAACTGTGGCTTTTTTGCACCATGTTCATTTATAAAGGGAAATATAACTTGTGACTCCAAGAATTGTCTTACACATTTTTAAAAATTTGCTTAGTTAAGTCTTAAGTTTTGAATTGGTAAATGGTACAGTAGTGAAACATGCAGTTGGTCATTGTTTTCTTTTCAAACCTTTGAAAAATTGTTTTACAGTCGACAGGTTGTTGAATGAACAGTTGGGATAATACGAAACAATTTTGTGTTTTTTTATATTTTTTAGGTCGAACTTCTTTGAGAAAAAAACCCAAAATGAACAAGAGATAAAGCTAGGAAAGAAAAGAACTGCCCCTTCTTTCCCAGCTTCAACAACTGAGAATGAGAATGCTGGTTGCATGTGCTTCGCATACAAGGCTTGAAACATGGTCAGTGCCTTTGCTCCGTCACAAGGCCTGGGCTACTAGTGGGACGTGTTGGATAGTTGCAACTATTGAAAGCTATGTCTGGTAGCAACTGCCACTTTTCAACTCAGGGCTAGAATTTGACACTGGACCACAGGCCCGAGGCCAGTGATTGTAGCATCGGGCCAGTAAACTTATATGACTGTACAAGTCTGGCGGTCTTGTGTTTTTGAATATTAACACCTCACTGTATTTTTAATTTAAACTGATCTTTCAAATCGGTTGAGTATTGAAGTATTACCCATAAGAAAAATTTGATAAATCTTGATACAAAAACAGCTCAAATGTGAAACTGTGTAAATAGTGTTCTTCTCATTTTGATTCCGGTCTTGTAACAAATTTTCTGGTCCAATCAAAGTTTTGAGCTACAAGCCCTGCAGTCTTGTGGCTTTTTTCCAAAAATTCAAGCCCTGCAACTACCCGGCTAACCGTACCACCACGACTACCAAACAAAGTAGTCGCGATAAGTTGCCTTGTTTACTAAGTGTGTCGTTCATGTCACATAAGGCAATTTTTACAGCCAGCTTGGAGGTAACCGATTCAGCTGCAGTCAAAATGAACACTTTCCCAAGAGGCATTTTTTTTAACTGGTACCTTACAATCCCCAATATGGGGAAAATGGAATGCGAGTGTTCTTCCTTCTTTGTGATTTCCAGGAAATGGTTGCCGGAAAGTTGCCTTAAAATGCAGCATGGCCCTCGGAAGCATTTGAAAAAAAATATATATATAATATATCGATTTAAAATAGCATAGGTTTTGGTATGATGATGAGTCACTAATACAAAATGTATTTAGCTGTTTCACTAATTTGATTTGATGCAACAATTACACAGTGACACTGTTTGAATAACAAATCACACCAATCTACGTACAGAACAAATCCTTCGGGTAAACAAAGGGACATCATGATTGCTCCCACTTCGAAAAAAGAAAAGTTAAGTCATGTAAGTCCAGACATTTTCCCAGAAGATGTCTGTGAGTGAACACTGTAAAGATTTTTCACTTTTGGTTTCATATATCCATAAAATGGATCATACAGGTCAGGGATGTGATAGGCTGTTGAAAATGAACCCTGAATTTTTACTTTAAGGATTTTCATTTTTTTTAAACACGGAGAAATCACATCGCTGTACATCAATACTTTTTTGGAAGAGTACATTCATTTTCATCTTCTAGTTTTAAATTTACACACACAAGCCAAAGAGCCTGTGGACATTTTGCAAAAACATTTTAGTGACAACAATAAACAACCGCTTTTATTTCATATGCTTCTTTTGACTGCAGCAATCAAAATAAGCAAATGGTGGTCGGATGCTATTTTTCCAGACTTCAATCAACAGTATGGGTATTTCAGAAGGGGACAGAACACCTAAAATGCACACTGCACAGTAAAACACAATGAAAACAACTCCCAAAATGGCACTACCAACATTTGTCAAGGGCGATGACAACCGGTGAATTGACTTAATTTTTAGTTCTTTTCTTTTTTTCTTCTTCTTTTTTTTTTTGAGAGAGGGAGCAGGTGTCACATCTCAAAAACGAGAGTTTAAACTACCTGTTCTTCACCAGACACTGTCTTGCTCAATGACACATGGACACTTGCATTTTTACTTAAAGACAAAGTACACCTTTGGTTTTTGGCACGGTTCTATTGTTTTAATCCTACATAAATGTAGATATACACAAGACACTAACCTGTGAACAATTCATTTCAAAAGGTACTAGCGTTTTTGAGATATTGCCGAAAATCTGGAGCAGTTTGTGTCCATAATTGGAAAACACAATCTGGAGGTTGAAATGTTTTTTGAAACCCTCTCTCTAAAACCACATTCCATTGAAGGGAATGTTTCTCAAAATATTGTACATTATCAACAGCTGCAGTACTTCTTACGAAGTAAGCTGTTATAGTCATTAATTTTTGGAGTAATTACCAAAGGTACACCCTCTCTTTAAGAGAAATAAAAAAAAAAAATTAAAATCTCTAATGTGAGAGCAATTTTGATGTACAAAGGCATTTTTTGTTTCGACAGGTGGGCTCAACTGTACTCCATGCAAATCGCAAACACAATAAGTATATTTTCCTTGAGGCTATTTTGATAATGCCCTGCTGCTGGTCAACAACAGGAATTGTGTGGCTTGTTGCTAGGCTTTGTTTTGAGGACAATAGAATCTGTCGTCGGCGATGTTTTTAAGTCCTGTTTCCGATCCAGTTCGACAACCCTCTGTACGGCGGCTTGAAATGCCTCGTCCACCCGCACGGCAGTTTTTGCACTGGTCTCGTAGTATGGTATATTCCCATTGGACGCACACCATTCCATGGCAGCCTCTTGTGTGACTTGCCTCTCGTCTTCATCAACGTCAACCTTGTTCCCGAGCACAACAAAGGGAAAGTTGTCCGCATCGGAAACGTCGGCGTAGTACAGAAACTCCCTCTTCCACATGTTCAAGTTGCGGAAGCTCTGCAAGTCGTCCAGGGCAAAGGTCAACATGCAACAGTCAGATCCTCTGTAGAATGGCGTCCTAAGACTCTTGAAACGTTCCTGACCCGCCGTGTCCCATATTTGGATTGTGTAGTTCTCTCCTCCCATGGCAATGTCTTTATTTAAGAATTCCACGCCGATCGTGTGGAACGAATGACTGTCAAAATTGTTGCTGATGAACCGGTTCATGAGGGAGCTTTTCCCGACTCCTCCATCACCGAGTATAACGACTTTGAGTAGAACTGATCTGTTGGCCATTCTGGATGCGTCAGTAAGTGTAGCCTTTAATCCTGGTGGCCTTTGACTGTGATAGGCTGTTGTAGACCTTTCATGTACATTTACATGTATATAGCAACTTTGTCATTACATCCAACTGAACTGCAACAGTTGATATATGAGTCAACATGTCATGACTAACTCTTATTAATCGTGTATTTGAAGAGTCTCCGTCAATCTGTGTCAGTATTCCAGGAGAGTCAAACCTATAAAACATAAAAGAAAGATGGAAAATAAGCATAATGCCTTAAAAAGAATGGGCCCTACAGCTTTAGCTAAGATCAGAATGAGTTCCAGTAAAGTCAAACTGTTGAAAAAGTTGTATGGAACACTGTAGCTGAAATTGTCTGCCATCAACCATTTTTGTTTTTCAAGCGCAACTGTCAGGAATTAACAAACTGATGAGCCCTAAATACAAAGAGGCTAGTGTGACCATACTAACAAAATAGTTGGGATAATTGTATTCCATTGCAACCCAGTATTACTGGGTTGCAATATGGAATACCCTCGACCCTCCCTGTCCGTTGGTAAGATTGCGCAACTACACCAGAACTAGCAGTTGTGCCATCATCAATAACTGCAGTGTCACATTTTGAGCAACTAGCAAAAGTAATATTGTTGTTCTCCATAAGCCACAATTGTTAATAACCAAAGTTGGACTCCCCGTCTTTATACATTTCACTGCGATGGAGTCCAGGGTATTAACTACCTGTATGATACAATGTGAATACAATATCAACTCTTTCAATCTTTGTTCAATACTTACTTATGTCTGATATAGGAAGCTGAAGTTTTGTTTTTAGACTATACTTTTCATGGGTTCACAAATAGCACACATTGAGCGTCATTTTAATTTTGACCCTTTGCGAAATGAAGTCCGATGAAGTGACAGAAATTGAAAATGTACAGTATTTTTAAAAAGATTTTCCAACTTCATTTTGCTTTTTAACAAAGAGCATAATATGAATGGGAATAACAGAGTTTGATTACTTGGTCTTAAACGGCCGTTTAAACCTCGCAGGTTTGTGGCCATTCGTTCGGCTCGGTCCTTTATCGCATGGTCACAACTCTGCAGGTTTTAAACGGCCATTTAATACCTCGATGTCAAATTTGTTTTTAAACGGTACGACCGTCCGAAGATATCAAACTTATTTTAAAAGGAGTACAGCACCCCAGTTACTGGGTCTAGGACCCTGCTGGACTCTTTTGCAATTGTATTGTTATTTGTAAGTATGCAAACAGAGTCGTTCAGCCTGCACCTCCTGAACACTGACTGAGTGGTGAAACTGACACTGGACAGTGAGTAAGTGACACTGACAACCTGACAGTGACAACACTGGTGTGGTGACACAGTGACACTCACATTACACTATCAACAGTAACACTACAAAAAAGTACAACAGTCACTTCGGCATCTGTACTAAACTCGCCCCCTGCAAAAATGACACTGAATGCTGAAGTGACACTAACACTGACAGGGCCAGGACACAAACATAGACTAGAGCAAGGTTACTCTATGTTCCAACCAACACACTAAAAACAAACACTAATGACTAAAACCTTGCACTAACTAAAAACCAAACAAACAGAACAGCAGGGTGAATGAGTCATTCCGATCCCCTTTTTTTCTGTGAAAATTAAAATTTTATAACAATGTAATAAATAACATTTCAATCAAGTATTTTCAAATTTAAACAGAATTACAGACATACTGTAGGTTAAGCCTCCAATTTCACTTTACCTCATCAAGAAATATCATCTGGTTCCAGAGTACGCAGCGAGAAAAATTATCACAAGTATTGCAGCACCTCACATTAGAACAATGTCTGCGAAATGTTCTCCGCCTCCCGTTTTTTACACACGGAGTGCATGGGTACGGGTGGGCGGTGTGTGGTGATGATGATGATGATGATGAACATGACCAGCCTCGTTTCCAGGTGTGGTCGATCTCGCCGCGTCATTTTTTCACCAGCATGCCTTGCTCGATCATACCCTTGGAAACGAGGTTGATCAGGCATTAAACGCGCCGGGTCGATCGGTACTCGTGAATAAGGATCTGAAGTAGCCACAGCAGCAAGAACACATTTTGACTTGACATAGTCCTACCAGCAATTCTCTTATGTGGTCGACGCGAGTGGAATTGACTAGCGTGTGCCTATCTCCGCATTATACTTCGTGCAGTTGCGGAACTGTGTGCGTCGTGTGTATTATATCATATATGTTTTGTGAATTATTGTTTCATTTTTCTGTGTGTTAAACGCAACCTTTTATTTATTTCTGATTTTTGGGGGGTTAAATATTTAATTGCTGCAGTCTGTGCGTATTGTATTAATACACTGCCGTGCGTATACTGTGTACGAAGAAATCAACGCCAGGGGCCGATATGTAAAACGGTTTTCACAACACCTTAATCATTCAAACTAAGCCAAGACTAGCATTCCATGCACGAAGGTTTCATGTAGTACTACTGATTTTATCATAATTTTTTTAAGCTGCCTTATATTTATTTCTGATTTT